>CAUYRH010092496.1:0-21363 GCA_963574655.1 Perodicticus potto | reverse complement strand
TTTTTGATTTAAAAATCCCAAGGCTGTACACAACAAATGAAAGGTCATATTTTTTAGAATGCGTAGTCCCTTTTTTTTTTTTTTTTTTTTTTTTTTTTGGCCAGGGCCGAGTTTGAACCCGCCACCTCCAGTATATGGGGCTGGCGCCCTACTTCTTGAGCCACAGGCACTGCCTTGGATAGCTAAGTCTTTATACTGTACTTATCACCTCAGTTTAACCCCACAACCATATGAGACTAGTACCACTATTATCTCATTTTACAGAAGAAGAACTGGACATCCAGCCCTTGGGAGTTATTTCCCTAAAGTCTCACAGCCATGACTCACTTGTGGAGCACACCCTCTTACCCGCTGTGTCACATTGCCCTGGGACAGCCCACCCCAGGCGCAGAGTGCGTGGACTCCCACTAGTGGCCGTGAAGGACTGGTTTCAGGAGGGACTCAAGGAGGAGGGCTCGAAGGATCACTAAAGTGAGGCAATTTCTCTAAGTTCCCCTGCCCTTGAACCCTGATGATCCTGGCACACAGTAGGTGCTCCATAAATGCTGACTAGTGAATGACAGCATGAATGAAACTGAAGGTCTGAGTTTCACGATCGGCAGCAAGCCCAGGATGAAGATGTGGCCTCTGACAGTGCAGGGAGGGTGTAGCGTTGGGCCCCGGGGGCCATGTCCCTGCTGGCCTTATCAAGAAGGACATTGGGCACCTACGCCACCTTCCTAAATGCCGCCCCCACCGGAGAGCTTGGCAGTGTGTGAGGCTGGCCTCACCATCTCTCTGTGCTCCTTGCTCTTTGGGAAGGGAGCCTTTATCAGCAAACACTGCCTTTGAAAGCCCTAATTGTCAAGCCTGGCCCCATCAAAGGGGCTGAAAGGCAGGCCACCCCGACCTCGCTTTGCCCCAGCAGGCTCCCCTGGCTTCCCACAACGACTGGCGGGTGTATATTTTAAAATATCTAAATGCAGCTGAAAATAAAAATTATTTACACTCCCCAACCAAGCTGGCAGGCTGCTTTAAAGTGTGCGTTGACGGCATCTCTCCCTCCCATCTCCCCCTCACTGATAAAGGGCTGTAAACAAGGTTGACACATTTATAATAACCTTTTTCTTCCTCTCGTTCCTCCCTCTCCTGGGCTCCCGTCTTGGCCTCTCACTCGCAAGCTATGAGGGATAATTTTTTATTATTCTGCCATTAGCAGAGAATAGAGAGTTTGATGGGGGGGAATAAAACGTCAAATCATTTAGAAATAGAGGACAAAAAACCTAAGATGGCAACTTTTATTTTTTCACGTCAGCAGCGGCTGTTGGGATGTCACCATGACATACAGGGTTGGGAAATTTCTTTTCCAATAATCTCCCCTCTCCCACCTCGGTTTTAGTTCCTGCTTTCTTTCCCAAGGGGTCAGAGCCAAGTCCAGGGGGGCTGGCCGGGTTTCTCCACCAGGTTGCCAATGGAGCCTGGGCCTGAGCAGGAGATGGCGCGGAATTCCTCTGGGTATGAAGGGGTTCTGCTGAGTTTCTGCCCCACCAGGCCTGGGCACGTCTGGGAAGCAGGTGCGGGTGCTGCACTGTGCAAGCTTCTGTTCACGTGAGGGGACGTGAGGGCAGCCAGGGGTCTTTGGGACAGCTTGGCCTCGTGGACATATGGGGGACAGGCTGCAGACAGAGCCTGGAGGGGCTGATGACCTCAAGGCTAGAGTCACAGAAGCAGGTGCCAAGCGCAGCAGCTCTGGGTGAGGGGCCTGTGAATGGCCACAGACCTGCCCCGCAGAAGCATGGCGGGGAGGAAGGACACCGTGGGGCAGAAGGGGATCTGCTTTCCCGCAGTGGGTGTGGGCAGAGGGTTCGGCGAGGCATCCCCTCTGTTCTAAGGGGACTTTCCAAAAAGCAGCGTTAGGAAGGCTATAGAAGCCCTGTGGCTTTCAGAGCCTGCTGAGTTGTACCAGGGACCTTTCTAAGACATTCCCTCCTGGTCCTTGAGCTGGAACCCTGAACCAAGCCTTCTTCTTCACCTAGATGCTGGCCAGGAAGATGCTTTTGCCACCCCTGAGGCAGACTGAAATCTCCCTCTGGACCTGCCCGCACCCCAGAACCCCTCAGGCCCCGGTAGAGAGGTGCCTGGGTCTCCCTGAGGGTGTCCTCTCTGGGGTGTGATGGTGGCATGGAAGAGGCTGGCCCCTCACGGAGGAAGCTGAGCCTGTCGTCTGCTCCTCACAGGGGTCCCCCACTGGCAGACCTGGGCTCTAAGCAGAACCCTTAAGCCCCCTGTTCTCACCAAGAGAGGACGCCGCCTCCATGTTAGACACAGTGAAGGCCCCCAGGCTGGAGTGATCAGAGAGCTTTGTGCAGAAACATCATGGACTTGGGCTGCTGAGAGGAGGGGAGGGAGAAGTTCAAGGCCCTGGTCTCATTTGTTTGTTTGTTTTTGTTTTCTGAGACAGAGTCTCACTATGTCGCCCTCAGTAGAGTGCTGTGGAGTCACAGCTCACAGCAACCTCAAACTCTTGGGCTTAAGCGATTCTCTTGCCTCAGCCTCCCAAGTGGCTGGGACTACAGGAGCCTGCCACAACACCTGGCTTTTTTTTTTTTTTTTGTAGTTGTCATTGTTGTTTGGCAGGCCCAGGCTGGGTTCGAACCTGCCAGCCCCAGTGTTTGTGGCCAGCGCCCTAGCCGCTGAGCTACAAGCACCAAGCCAAGACCCTCATCTCATGACTCCAGAGGGTACCACTCACAGTGTGGTCATGCTAGACATGTACCTTTAGTATGAGATTTGGGGGCAGATGTCAGAAAAGCATCTGGAGGAAGGGATGCCTTTTGCTAATGCTTACGAAGGCATCCGATGGCCTAGTGGTGGTGGCGCAGATGTACCAGGCAGGGACTGCGTGAGCCAGGAGCAGGAGAGGGACTCAGAGACGCACGGGGCCTGCAAGGGAGGCCTGCCTTGTTCTTGTCAGAGTGCGGGGCCTGCTGCCTGCACACAGCGTGCTTCTGAGGCTGAGGAACAGGTGCACACACACAGATATTGGCACAGTGAGACACCCAACCGTGGTGGCTGCAGGGAGGTGTGAAGTGGCCAATGGACATGGAGCCTGCACTTTCTAGCTCCCACAGTATGTGGCCATCCCACCATTGCAGGACTGGCCTACCCTCTATGAGCCAGCAGGATGGTGGCCCCACTTTGCTGCCCATGCCAGGAAGTGGCCAGTGGTTGACCACTAACTAGACCCCTGGCCCCAGCACAGCTGCCATTCCGTTGGCAGAAGAAGACCCCAGTGACAGGTCTGGATTCACAGACCACTGGAAGTAGAGGATGTGACATTTGTGGTGGACTTTCCACTGCCTGGGTGGCCGCAGGGAGGAGACTTGATCTCCCCTGCTCCCCTCCCCACCCTTGCTGTACAACATTCTTTCTTCTCACCATCAAAGGGACATCTGTCTCTCCCTGGGAGGGAGACCAGCATCCTGGGGACACACTCTGGGCTTTGATGTCGGGCTCAGCTGATTCAGCCTGGCCAGCCTCAGCCCCCTGCCCTCCCCACTGCCGCAGGGCTGCAGACTCTCCCGGCGCCTCTGGCCCTCTCCCCTGAGCTCTCTCCCTTTCTCTTCTCTGCATTTGTCCTGTTCTGCTCCCTCCTCAGCCCTGCCCCAGGCCCAGGCCTGGTCAGGAAGCTCCCCCTCCCCACGGGCTGAGTCTGCCCCCACCAGAGACTTCTGCTACACATGTGTGTGCGTACGTGTGTTGTCTGCGGGCCTCCTAGCCCCCAGACAGAGAGAGCCTCCAAAATCAGGCCCTGTGCCCTCCCTCCTCTTCCCCTCAGGCAGGTCTGCTGAGTGTAAAGCCTCTTTTGCTTTCTTGCTGTGCCCCACAGCGTGGGCCCAGGCCAGCACCTAGAGAAGCAGGTGGAAGACAGGGGCTATTCTAACCTATTCTAGCCCAGAGGAACCCCGGCAACTGGGGTGGGACCTCAGTGCTGGGGCAGAATCTCAGGAGGACTCTGCACAAGTGCTTCTCAGTGCCTGAGCAGAGGCAGCTGCCCTCCAGGCAAAGAGATAAGGGCAGTCCAGGAAGGGGAGGGAGCTCAACTCTGTCACGTACTCACCAGCCTTCCCAGGGCGCAGGCAGCAGGCAACAAGCCTTGAGCATGGCTAAGAGAGGGGCTGGAGGACAGGCAGTCACTTGAAGGGCAGCCAGCCCCCAAGAGAACAGGCCCAGGGTCCCTGAGACGGACCTGAAAGTAGGTTTACTCTGAGTCAGGGCCCAGCAATCTTCCTGGGGACCCTTCTCAGCGGCTGGGTGTGGGTCATTTCCTAATCCTCTCTCCCCCGTCTCTCTGTTTGTCTTTCTGGCAATGGACCAGGACTCCTTCCAACTAGGGGGTTGGAGTGAGGTGCAGGGGCTGGGATGGGGACAGAGGTCGGGGATGATGGGCCACCCCAATCACCTGTGCTCTGGAGATTTCAGGCTTTAAGAGAAGTGGGGCATCCAAAGGAAGGGAGGGGAAGGGCCCAGGTTCTGGGCTCAGAGTGATGATGACTATTCTCCCAGGAGGTAAGTAGCCTGGGTTGGGGGCAGTGAGTGGTCTTTTTCTGCACATATTTAGGGCAAGTGCGAGCTCTGGGAGCCCAGGGTCAAGTCCAGAGTCAAGGATTCTGGCCAAGGAGACATTTCTTTGAGAAAGAGTCTCACTTTGTCGCCCTTGGTAAAGTGCTGTGGCATCATAGCTCACAGTGACCTCGAATTCTTGGGCTCAAGCAATCCCCTTGCCTCAGCCTACCAAGTAGCTGGGACTACAGGTGCTCGTCACAACCCCTGGCTATTTTTAGAGATGGGGTCTTTCTTTGCTCAGGCTGGTCTCAAACTCCTGAGCTCAGGTAATCCACCCACCTCAGCCTCCCAGGGTGCTGGGATTACAAGCGTGAGCCACTGCGCCTGGCCTTAGGGCAAGGAGACTTTATGCTCACAGGCACAAGGACATGCACCACACACTGTGTACACATTCTCCCTGCACACAACCTGCACAATATCATGCAACCCGCAGAAACACACTCGTTGCACATCCACACATCATATGCATACATGCATACTCATTAGGCACACAGACACACCCATACATAGATATACAAAAATGCACCTGGGTACACAAGCATGCTTGTATTTGCCTATCACACATCTAACAGCCTCACAACATAAATGTCCACACAGACTCACCACAGGTGCACACAGCCCCTTCCTGCTCCCTCGGCACTGGCTGCAGGACTCATACCCCTTGACTTTGCCTACAGACCCTGCACCATACACGGGCCCTACAGCACAGAGAACGCCCTCTTCTCTGCCCTAACTCCAGTGCTCCTCCTAATTCCATCCTCAGGCACCAGTGCTGCTGGGCCCCAGGCTGCCCCACCCTCCCAGGCTGACTGTTCTTTTTCAAGCCTGAGGAGCACAATGGATGCGGCCAAAGCAAGGGAAGCTTGAGCAGAGCTGTCCTCTCCATTTTACAGATGAGGCCACTGAGGCCTCAGGGCAGAATGGGCTTTCTGACTGTACTCGTCCCTGATTGGCCTTCTTCTGTCTGAAGGGAGTTCCCAGACCCTCAACTAGCACATGAGGACCAGACTCTTTTCAGGGAGAAGGGAGAGGACACAGCCCCACCTACCCTGGGCCTTGTGCATAGAGAGCCCCTGGAAAGGCAGAGATGGGGCAGGCGGGGGTCAGTTCTTCCAGGAGAAGATAAAAGCTTGAGCAAAGCCCAGGATGTGGGAGTGTAAGGTACAAGTGATCCCAGCAAGTCCCTGAGATTGTGTATGCTGAGGTGCAGAGGGAAGAGGGTTTGGACAGGCAGCCTGGTGCTTGAGCCTGCAGGGACCTGGAGCTGGGCTGAGACCTTGTTCTGGCCTTCCTGACAGCCTTGACCTCCAGCAGAGACCCAAGGCCTCAGAGAGCCAAGACGGGTAGGAACGGGTCAGTGGCAGGGTGTGGCCTAGGCTTGGGCTGCTCCTGATGGATGGCACTCCCCAGAGCTGCCAGTGCTCAAGGATATCTTCGAACTGAGTATGACTTTATAATATTAGCAGTGGTCACTGGCCATCCACAGTTTGTTTTTTCTGTTGATTGATGTTACTTAGTAGGGTCTCAGCAATGAGTACCAGGGAAGGGGCAGGTTCTGCTCTCTGGCTTGGGTATAAAACCGCTAAGAGCCCAGGATTGGGGGGAAAGGGGCGATGTCACCCTTCTGGACTCACATTAAGGTGAAATCACATGTGGGCCTGGGGATTCAAGGCCAGATTATTCCAAGGAACGATTGGTCCACAGATGCTTTGGGGATTCCAAGTCCCACATGTTTTATGTTCTGCACATTGATGCTTTACTGTTATTATCGATGTTCTATTTGTTCCAAGTAAACATCTGACAATGACCATGTCAGTGGGGTCTGCAGATGAAATGCTCCAAGCACAGTGTCTCCACCTAAAGTGACCTGAAATGCTGGTATATTCATGCTGCTGCCCAAAGCTCATGCTTGTATGCGGGGACGAGAATGAGGGGAGGCTTTTTATGCAGGGACGAGAATGAGGGAGGCTCGGTCACCATGAGCTAGCCTCTAGGAGAGGAAGGCCTGCAGGGGCAGGGGCGAGAAGGACACCACCTGTCCCAAGCAGCTTGGGAGAAGGGAAGGGGACGTGGTTGGTGGTCCGGGCACCAGGCTGGGCGCAGGCCTGCACAGAGCCGTGAACGGATCAGTGCGGGTGCATTATCCAGGTGCCTGAGACCAAACCAGGTTGCACGTGGCCTCATGCCCTTCCTAGGTCTTGGGCTCTTCTTCTGAGGCCCACGGCAGGCAGTGGTGTGGTGTGGCTCTGGGATCCCAGTTCCTGCGGCCTAGGCATAGCAGCCCCACATGGGCCTCCCTGAGGCAGGCAGGATCTGGGAGGGGCCCAAGCTGACCAGGTGGTTAGATAAATCCCAGCTCAGGAAACCTGCCCTGCATGGCCCTGAGATGGCCTCTTAGTTTAATCACTGTCGTCACATTGGTTTTGTGAGCCTGGCTGGGCCTGTGAGATTCATGGCCCCAGAGAGACCTTCTCATGCTTTAGCTACTGGCCCAGTGCCCGGCCCCACCCAGGCCTGGCCAGACCCAGGGTCAGAATGAGAAGTCCTGCCAGTGAGGGTGCCCCAGGCAGGAGCAGCCCTTCCACCCTCTCCCTGGGCAGCCCCAGCATCCCGCTCTACTCTTTTTTTTTTTTTTTTTTTTGTAGTTTTTGGCCAGGGCTGGGTTTGAACCTGCCACCTCCGACATATGGGGCCGGCAACCTACCCCTTCCAGCCACAGGCACCGCCCCCCACTCTACTCTTAAATACATCCCTTCTGCTGACAGGGCAAGTTTGAGGGTCTCTAAGGCAGGCCATGGAGAGAGGGCACTGCCAGATCTCAACTCTAGAGTGCAGCGGGGAGTCCTCCCCACCCCCTGATGCAGGCCTGTCCCCACCCCCATCCCTGCTTCCTGCAGGTCTCCTGGGGGCGGTAGCAGACCCACTCTCACCAGGTCAGGGGTAGGGCATTGCTCCACTGCTTCAGGCCCAGAGCTGCCTCCTCCGGCATCCAGATGAAGTTGCACTCGGCCTGTAGTCAGCTGGATTACCCAGGTAATCCTCCTGCCCGAGGCGCTCTGCCTGCTTCTAAATGAGGAATGATGATGTCTCCTGACCTTGGGGGCCAGAGTGGAGTGAGCACAAATACTGATACTTTGCCACATAGCCTCCCTGCTAGGCTCCCTGAGGACCCCTCAGGTGGAGCCCCAAGCCGTCCTACCACCTGCGGTGCCCCTACCGGTGATTTTGTGTCCTAAAACAATAATGACATCCCTTACAACCAATGCCAGCCATGGGGCCCTGCCATGGGGCCCTGCCATGGAGGGCTTCTATTTGGAGCCAGGCAAACCTGGGTTCAAATTTCAGCTCTGCTGTCCCCTCACTGTGTGACCTTGGGCAAGATGCTCAGCCTCTCTGAGCCTATCTTCTCATTTATGAAGTAGTGGCATACAGTATTACTGGAAAAATTCTGTGAGCTCAGATACCTAAAGCCTCCAGCCCCGGGGCTGGCACGTGGCAAGCCCCTTTCTGAGTCTGATGGAGTTGCAGGTTACTCCACCTAGGGCAGCAGAAAGCAGCTGTGCCTCATCCCCACTCCCCTCCTCTAGCCACTCTGGCAGGTTGGGCACTGCCACCTGCTTTCTGGCCTGAATAGCAGAATCTGCACAGGGTTGGGTAGGGGTTCTCAGACCCAGCTGACCCGGAGGCCTCTAGCAAGCCAAGTCCTTCCCGCTCCCTGCCTTGTTGTCTACCCTCCCCTAACCCCAGCAGCTGAGCCAGACCAAGCTGGCTGAAATGACTGATCCAGCCCCAAAGAGGCCCCCAGACACTACCAAGGCCACCTCGCCTAGCCCCAGCAGTCCTGAGCTTACTCAGTGTAAGCAGGGCCATCAGAGACCTTTTAGCCCAGCCCCTACTGCTCAGATGGGGAGGTTGAGGCCAGGGCAATCCCCGCTCCGCCCTGACTGCCTTGTGAGCTGGCCATGCCTGCTCTCTACTCTGACAGAGGTAAGCCCCTTATAGGTGGGGACCTGCCTCTCTTCCAGCCAGCCTCGCCGTCTGTCCGTTGGACCCCTGCCCTGAACCCCTTCCCCCTTGTGCCTAGCCCTGTGGAAGGAGTGGACAGTCCCTGTCCTATTTCCTGGGGCAGCAGAAGGAGTCTGGCCCTGTTGGGGCACAGTTTGGATCAGAGGAGGCAGAGGATGGGCACACAGGGACGGCTCCCTGCAGAGGCAGCAAAGCAGGTGGAATGAGGGCAGCAGAGCTCTGACAGCTAGAGGGGAGGTGGGGCTCCCCACCTCTCAGGTGGAGCGCCCCACCTTTCCGAATGAGGCCTCTGAGGTTTGGAGCGGCAAGTAGCTTGCCGAAGGTCACAGGGCAGGTGAGGGGCAGGATCAAGAAGCACAGCTGGGGCATCAGGGACAGGCTGAGGGAGGGGGTCTGGGGATGGGGCTGCGGGAGGGGCAGAAATGAGGCCTCAAAACCCTGGTAGGGGAGTGTGGATTTGGACCAGGAAGCCCTGGGGAAGATTCTGGGGTGAGAAAAGGGCCCCGTGCAAGGCCTGGCCTCCAACCCCTGGAGCTGGGAGGCTGGGAAGGAGGGGCTGCACCAGCCCCTCTAATAGATTCCTCTTTGATCATGTTTTTGTAACCTTTATAAAAGGCAATTTAAATTCTAATTGTCCTGTGAGTACCAGAGGAATCAATTAGAGACAGGAACTGCTAATTGTGCAGGGGAGCTTGGTCAGGGGCAGGAGGTACAGGGAGATGGTCCCACACCCCAAGGGCCTGCCTGGTAGTCTCCCGTCTGCCTCTCCTTCCCAGTCTGAGGGTGGAGATTGTCAGGGTCCTGGGACCACAGCCTGGGAGGAAACTCCTGAGACCAGGGCAAACCCTGAGAGGGAGGTCCCCTAACCCCACAGGCTGCCCCGCTGTGCCGTTAGGCCCACCCCTAGCCCAAGGAAGGTGGTGTCACAACTGGAGCACCTCCCTTCCACCCCCTTGGTGAGCCTGCCATTCCCCAGGAGCTGGGGCCTCCTCTCCCAGCCAGCAGTGCCTCTGTCCCAAGCCCTGACCTGCTTGGGTCTATGGGATGGGACTGGGACACCCGAGGAGACCAGCAGACCTCACCCACCCTAGCACACAGCACAGAACTCTGTGCCATGGGACACACTCACAATTGGTCTTGGTGTTCAGAGCTGGGCCCAGGGCTGGGCAGGGTCCCTCCCTTGCTCTCTCATGCCAGAGCCCTGCTCGATTCAAGGGCAAAGTGACCACCTCGGGGCACCTCAGGCTGGCTTTTAGGGCCTCCATCAGGGCTGCCTCTCACATCCATGCCTTGCACCATTCCCTGGCACAGAGAGGCCCCAGGCTTCTCCAGTCTCATGGGTTCTGAGCATCAGACATAATTACTATGTTTTCCTCTTGTGCAGGTGACATACAATGTGTAACGACCCCAGAGCAGGGCCTGGCACACAGAAGGCACTCAATAAATGTTCTTTGTCATGAGCACCCACTGTCCTCCCCATGACTGCATCTTGTCCACCTTCCGCCCAACACAGCACCCCTAGCATGAGCTAGGACATCTCGGCACAGTGTGCTCCCCCAGAGCAGGAGTGTGGGATTTTCTCCCTGTGGCACCAGTGGTGGGCACAAAGTGGACAGAAATTGTCACTGAATTGTACTGGTCCCCCAGGGCCTGACTGCAGCCCTGTCTGGAGCATTGCGATCTCAGTGTCAGCCAAGAGGGCATCGATGGACAAGATTCTAACAACACCTGCCCCAAAGAGCACACTGCCTGCGTGCTGGGCACTAAGCACTTCATGTGAGCAAACTCATGTTAATCTCCATGCAACCCTATGGGGTAAATATTATCATCACCCCCATTTTACAGATGAGAAAACCGAGTCACAGAGAGGTTAAAGTAGCTAGCCTGTGACCACACAGCTGTGATGAGTAGAGTTGGGATTTGCATTCCAGGCAGTCTGGCTCCAGAGTCTGGGAGGTTGTTTTTTTCTTTTTTGTTGTTGTTGTTGTTTTTTGCAGTTTTGGGCCGGTGCTGGGGTTGAACCCACCACCTCCAGTATATGGAGCCGGCACCCTACTCCTTTGAGCCACAGGTGTTGCCCTGTCTTTGTTTGTTTTTTGAGGCAGAGTCTAACTCTGTGCCCTGGGTAGAGTGCTGTGGCATCATCATATCTCACAGCAACCTCAGACTTTTGGGCTCAAGCAATCCCTTTTCCTCAGCATCCCGGGTAGGTGGGACTATAGGTGCCCACCACAACGCCCGGCTGTTTTTTCTATTTTTAGTAAAGGTGGGGTCTTGCTTTTGTTCAGATTGGTCTTGAACTCCTGAACTCAAGGGACTACCCGCCTTGGGCTTCCAGAGTGCTAGGATTACAGATGTGAGCCACCATGCCCAGCCCAGAGTCTGGGACTTTTAACTATCATGGTGGAATTCACCACAGGGACTGTTCTGTCTATGTCCAATAGAGCAGCTGGAGCTAAGGAGGTTACAGGACAAAGTGATACAGGGAACAATCATGTAGCCAGGACGGTAAATAGCTCCCTCCAAAGGCCATTCTGTCCAGAGGATCCAGAGGGCCCTACGGTGTCTGGACAGCTTTGCATTCATGTAAAACCCCTGATGCCACAGTGGTGACTACAAGAACATCACTGCTGGCTCCTTTAGGGTGGTATGGAGTCTTTCTTCAGTCGTTCCACTAAAACTTCCAGTATTCACGTGTATGCCATGAAGCATACCCCGCAAGCTGAGAATTCCTTTCTGCCCATGGGAAGTGGTTTATCTTGCTGTCATTAATCCAGGACTGCCTTCCTGGCACTACTGAGCTCCTTCTCCTTCATCCCCATCCCAGGGAAGAGAAAAGAAAATAGCCACAGAGGCCAGTAAAACTTATTCCTTTGGACGATAACAAGGACCAGAACTCAGTGCATGACCAGGATCAAGGCTTAGTCTGTGTCCAGGATCAGGACTTGATGTGTGACCAGGAGTAGGGCTCAGTGTATAACCAGGATCAGGGCTCAGTCTGTGACCAGGATCAGGGCTCAGTCCATGACCAGGATCAGGACTCAGACAGCGTATGGCCCAGCCCAGGAATCAATCTTTTACCAAGAGTTAAGGTTCACTTTAGAGTCTCTGGTCTTTGATATTCACGCTTCTTTCCCTGTTTGACAAGGCAGGGAATGTGGCCAGGGTCCCAGATTTCACTGGGCAAATTAGGTATGAATTGCTGGGCTTGAATGTGGTACCTTCCTCTCTTCCCCACCCTCCTGGCTGTATTACCTGAAATAATGCTTCTGGGCATACAGTCACTGCCAGGCTCCTTCCTATATAGATGACCTGTCCTCCAACTAGCAGGGCCACAAGCCGGCTGTAGCAATTTGGTCAAGTCACCTACCTTCCTTGAGCTTCTCTTTCTCTTTCTGGATGTCCTTGTAGGTACCTCAAGCTCACGCCTACAAACTAAACACTCCCTGGAAGCCTGCTTCTCCTTGATGTCACTAGTATCAGCCAACAGCCCTCAGTAGTCTAACTTGAAAATAGGACATCGGCCTGGAACCCCCAGAGGAAATCATTCCCCAAAGCCTACCCATTGCATGGTTCACCCCCTACTTTGCATCCCTTCTGCCACAGACCTGAATGTTTTCTTGCTTAGGCTTGAAACATCCACCTCACAAGTTCCCCTTGCTCCACCATTGCCCTCTCCTACCATTCTCTGAAGTTCAGTCAGGGTGGCCTTCTAAAGTGGGAATCCAACCGTGTCCCTCCCTGGGTGGACCCACATGGAGCTCAGGGCAGAGGAGTGGGCTAAGACAGCCATTTGGGATAGAGGTAGGAGTACCAGGGGAAGCTGCGTAAAGTAAGAAGAAAAGAGAACAGAAGGCTAAGCCCAATCCTGAGACTCTTCAGGGACAGAAGGAGAGACCCCTGTCCCAAGAGGAAAGAGAGAGGAAGAAAATCAGGAGCCAGCACATCATGTAGACTCCTGGGAGCACAGGAAATATCAAGACCGGTCTGTGCCACAGATGCCCTGACCTCTAGTTCTAACCTTATTTGGTAACTCAGAAGGCATGGGGGACCTCAGTGAGAATCGTTCTATTGGGGAGACAACAGAGGAGTTGGTAGGAAGTCGGGGAGAGGAGCAGTGAGTCTAGACAGCTCTCAAGAAGTGGGACTGGACAAGTCTGGCTATGGTAGAGGGGAGCCAAGGCCAAGGGAAGGTTGTATTCGGAATAAGAAGGAGCAGCCCCACACTTAGGCCTAGATCATGCCTGCCCTGCCCCCTCTCCTCACCCTACCTCTCTGCCCTGGCTCTCCCCAAATGCCCTTGAGGACTTATGCTGGGGAGGGGGAATACGTAAGGATAATTGTCAAGTTCAGAGGAGAGAGGCCAGGGACAGGCTGGACTAGCTCAAGGTCATCCGCTTATCAGCAGCAGGTCCAGGGTGGGGGTGGCTGGCCCCCTGCCCCCTTGTCCCTCCTCTTGTGTCCCACCTTCATCCAGGCTGGTAGCTTTGGCTCCACACAGCCTAAGAAGGAGAAGAAAGGCAGCGAAGAGCTGGAGGTGGTGTGAAGAGCCAGGAGGCTCCTTAGGTGTCTGGAGAGGAAGTATTTATTCAGCTAGGGAGCCAGCAAGGTCCAGAGCTGGCATCCCTGACAGTCATAGGCCCCAGACCTTCCCCCACCTCATCAAGTGGTGCCAGGCCCTGCCCTGTCATAGCCAAGCCTCTGAGCCCCCATTGGTGAGCAGAGGAGGCTGAACCAGCTGACCCCAGTGGCCTTCCTGCCGCATTTTCCCAGGAGGTGAGAGGCAAGGGTCAGCCGTGCTGCTTCGGGTGGGGAGTGGAGCTGGGGGCCAGGGCAGGGCTGGAGTTGGCCCTTCTTTCGGTGTGGAGGGCATGGTTGCGAAATGTAAGTAAAACCCGAGGCTAATTTCCTCGGTCAGGAGGAGGCGGCACTGCAGCGTTTTCAAACCCTAATTAAACCCGCTCGGCGGTGTAACACCAAAATCGGTTCCAAGATCAATATTGCTATTCATTTAGAAGTGTAACGAGGTTAGAGAGGTGAGCAAAGGAAATAATTAACTCATTTGCAGCCTTTTGAAACAGAAACAGTCATTCTAATCTCTAGGGTAATTAGCTATGCTCTGTCCATCAATCATGACCTCAGCCATTATTTTAAGTATTTGATTAATCTAGGAGGAAGGGGGTTAAGCCACCCCTCTTAGCCCCCAACACCGGCCCAGGAATCGGGGATGACCCCTGAGCAGGCACAGGGAACATTTCTCAGAGGCGTAGTCTGGGCCAGCACTGAAGGTGGCAGGCAGAGAGGGGGCTGCTCAGGGGCTGTCCTCGGGTGACGGAGCTCAGCCCCTCTCCTGCCTGCTCTTCTTCAAGAGGACAAGCCCCATCCTGGGCTCGGAAGTGCTAGGGCTCTGGAGGTACTGCCCCTGACTTGCTGCATGGCCCCCATCCATTCCCTGCCGTCATCTCCATCTGTCCTAGGTTGGGGTGATGCCAATGGAGTTAGCCAGAAACTCACTGGTTCTAAGTGCCCAGGGGCCTCTGGCCACTGGAGGGCAGCAGAGCCCCAGGGACCCCTGAGCCGAGGGCTGGGCCGTCCAGGAGCGGGCGATGGCTGAGCCAGGGCTGTTCCCTTTGCAAAGCTGGGTTCTGGCTGTTCCAGACGGAGAGGTCTGGTCTGGCCGCCATCTCTGAGGCCTCATTGCAGCCTGAGAGGCAGGGAGCAGTGATTCTTCTCCCCATTTAATAGATGAGAACTGGGGCCTCAGACCTGCCTGGTGCTGGGCCCTCCCATCCAGGTCCTAAAACTCATTCCTGAAACCAGGAGTGCAAGGATGATCCTAACTGTCCTCTGTCTCCCTTCGACAGCTCAGGCTTACTCACCTTCACCAGCCACAAGGATCTTCAAAGACCGCTGGGCCATCCCCCTCATGTTACTCATGGGGGAAACTGAGGCCCAGAGAGAGGCTATTGCTAAATTGATGTTTCCACTCAGAATTTGTTAACAAATGTGGGACACGGAATCACTGCCCCAAGGACCTGATATAGCACGTGGGAAACAAACGTGCAAACAGATAGTGACCACCCACTGGGGTGACAGAATAGTCAGAGGCAAGCACGGGGGCTGTGGGAGACCAGCAGAAGCACCACGCACAGCCTGGTCAGTCAGGGAAGGCTGCCTGAGAGAGGTGGCCTCTGAACTGAATCAGGAAAGGCAGAAGGAGCATGCCAGGCAGGGCAGGGCAGCGGCAGGGCTAGACAGGAGAGAGTGGGCTGTGCAGGGAGTGAGTTAGGCAAGGCTGGATCATGCCACGGCAGGAGAGCAGGGAGGTGATGAGGGGACAGGGTCTGGGGAGGGCACCGTGAGTGTGATCTGAGTCTGGGTGGGGCCATGCGGGAATGGTCAGGGTGTCCACTCTGAAACAGCTGTGCTGAGTGCTGGACTTGCCTGGCAGGTGGGTAATGTCATTGTACCCGAGGACCCCTCATTAGTGCTGTCCTCTCTAGGGCTCAAGTGAGAAATGAGGAGCCTCTGGGAGGGCAGGAGTAGGAAAGGGGATGTTACTAAAGGTCCTAGGAATTCAGGGGTTGGGAAAAAGCAGATGAGGACTAAAAGGACAGCCAGGGGAGACAAAGGCCAAGCCCTCATTGGTTCTGTGCCATGCCAGCACCATCATCATCGCTGGAGAGTTCTCTCCTTGCATACCTCTAGCTCTGGAGAGCTCACCACCTCAAACGGCTCTGATGGGGAGGAATTCCCTGCTGCTCCTGAGTCTCCTCTTTCTCTTTTCCACAGCCACTGGCTCTGTGCCCGGAGTGCCCTGACATCGCTTGGGTCCCCAAGACTGCCATACACAGTCCCTTGGGCAGGAAAAAGTATTGATTTTGAGCATCACCTGGGGAGCACCCCAGAAGGGCCAGGGGTATGGCTGGGTTGCCCAGTTGGCACAGGGTTTGGGGGAAGCCTTCCAGCACTGGCCACTGTCTCTGCAGGTTGGGGGAGGGAAGGAAGGATGGGCAGAAGGAGAAGGAGGGAAAGAAAGGAAGGAGGAGGGAGGAGGGTCTGGCCTGGAGCTCGGTTGCTAGGGGCAACGGTGTTGCATTCTGAGGAGGAACCGGATGCTGAGGAGGGTGGCGGGAGGGGAGCTGGGGTTCAGGCATCAGATCCAGGGCCCATGCAATGAGGACCCCAGGAGGCCAGAGTATGTGTGGAGGCCTGATGGGAGCTTCTGGTGGCTGTTCTGGACTTGGAGGTAGGCATTGGCCTGGGCCGGCCTTATGTGTAAGCTTCCCAGAGCTGCTCTGGCTACAATTTGTCCAGCACTCTAGAGTTCAAGCAGTTGCTGATGTTGGGCTGGGGCAGGGCAGGGGAGGAAAGCTGACTCCAGCGCTGGTGGCCACACTCAGGGTCCCCTACCTGCTGGGGCTCCAGCCTGCCTCACTCCAGGGGAAGAACAGGCAGTTGCAGAAAAAAGTACAAGTAGAAGGCTGCAGTCCTCTGAGGCCTTGGGACACGGCCAGCCTGTCCCAGCTTCATTTTCTGTGTCTACAAAGTAGCACGAATACCTTGCCCTTGAATTTATTTATCAACAGTGAAGTCTATACACATGTGAGGGGCCCTTGTTAAGATAATAAGAAATAAAGGAGAAAAAATGATGAATGAAAGGGAAGTCACATTCACCTTGCATTTATTATGTGTCAGGGGGCTTTGCATCTCCATTTTACAGATCAACAAACTGAGGTGCAGGGAGAGCTGGTTAGTAAGAGCGTCAGGAACCAAACAGGGCCCTGTAAGATTCCAGAGCCCCTCCCACCCTTGATGGGAACACCACCAGGATCTCCACCAGGTTGCCCTTGGGGTACCCCTCAGGCCAGAACTATCTCTGACTTTTAAGCCTCCTCCCCAAGCTTCCCACAGCCCTGCATTCCTCGCATTGGCCCCTGCTGGCCTATCAACCTCCCATGTCCACCCTCCCCCAGGCAGCCGAGTTCCCATCAGCGGCCACTTATCTCTACCTCCCTGCCACATGTCCACAGGCAGGCCTGTTTTCTTCCTGCCTGCTTCAGTTACCACTGTGTTGTGTAAGAAACCACCTCAAAATGCAGTAGCATAAAACAGTGACCATTTCATCATTCTGCGGGTTGGGCATTGGACAGGCTGGCACAAAGGGAACCGCTGGTCTCTGGGGCTGGAGTGACTGGGGCAACCTGATGTCTTAGGTTCCAAACCATCCAGGGACTTGTCTACTCGAATGTCTGGCAGACGATGCCAACAGTGAGCTGGGGGCTAGGCTGGGGCTATCAGAGCACCTAGGTGGGGGGCCATTCACTCAGCCTGAGTTTCCTCACAGCCTGGTGGCCTCAGTCCTAGGAGGACATCTTACATGAGGCTCAGGGCTCCAAGGATGAGTGTCTCAGCAGATAAGGTGTAAGCTGTATTTTATGACCCAGCCACAGAGGTCTCAGATGTCTCCCTGGGTGGAGTGCCGTAGTGTCACAGCTCACAGCAACCTCCAGCTCCTGCGCTTAGATGATTCTCTTGCCTCAGCCTCACAAGTAGCTGGGGCTACAGGTGCCCGCCACAGAGCCCAGCTATTTTTTGTTGCCATTTGGCCGGGGCCAGGCTTGAACCCGCCACCCCTGGTATATGAGGCCGGTGCCCTACCCACCCACTGAGCCACCGGTGCCACCCTCAGATTGTCACTTTTGCCATACTTTATTGGTCAAAACAGTCATGAGCCTGCCCAGGTTTAAGAGGAGAGGCGCAGATCTTCATCTCCAAGAGCAGGTGACAAGATCACAGTGGAGAAGGGCCCGCTGGATGGGAAGATTGCCATCTTTAGAAAATACAAGCTGTCTAGTGCCTGTCATTGCTTTGACAAGAGCCTCTGCCATTCACTTCCTCTCTGAGCCCTGTCCCTTCAGGGTCCAAGTCCTGCCCTGTCTCCTGCCGGAACCCTGCCTGGGTTGAGAGTATGACTTCCACACCCCAAGGGATGGAGCCATAGCCATATGCGTGATGCCTCCACGGGACATCTGGTCTCCCTCTTTCTTGTCTGGCACTCTGGCTTCCCTGGCTCCTCTTCTTTTGGCCCCTAGTTCACCTGTGCTTCCCAGGGCTCCTGCACTGTCCTACTGAGACTCTCCTGAGACCTCTGCCCCTTACAGGACTTGCATCCCTATCTCAGCCAATAGTTCGAGCCCCATTTCCCCTAAAGGGCCTGGTACTCTCACCTACCTGCTGGGTGCAAGGGTCTCCATCTCCCCTTCAGCACAGCCCAAGCTAAGCTCTTCCCCTTCCCCCAGCCCATCCCACCCCCAGGTTCCCTCTCCTTTCCACAAAGGGTACCCCCCAGCCAAAAGAAGCCTCTCTCTCTAGTGTCTGCCCACAGCCAATTCATCTCCACTTCCTCTCAGCTGAATGCCCAGCTCAGGTTCCCCATCCCCCCCCCACCCCTCACCAGGCTCTCACCGGGAGGCTGGCAGCTGCTCCCTCCCCATGGAGTCCAGGCCTCCAGCTTGCTCCCTTCCCTCGAGTTTGTTCTCCAAGCAGGCTCCTCTGACATGAAAACCTGACCTTGCCACTCCCTGCTGAAACCCTTCCAAAGGCTCCTAAAATGTTCAGGACAAAATCCCAGCTCCTCGCCAACACATGCAGAGCTTTGGCTGCCATTTGAATTCTTCCTTCCTTTCTGATTTCATTTGTCACTGGTCCCCTCCTCCTCACACCTGTGCTGCATTTCATCCAAAGGCCTTTACACAAGCTGCTCCCTGGAATTGGAACCCTGCCCCATGACCCTCACCTGAGGGGTCTGTTCATCCTCACAGCACCATCCAATACACCTTCCTGTGACAGTGGAAATGTCCTACCTGTACACTGTCCAATATGGTAGCCACTAGCCCCTTGGAATGTGGAACTGAATTTTTTATTATTTAATTAACTCAAATGTAAGTAGCCACATGTAGCTCTGGGCTACCATATTGGATAGTGCCCAGCTCCAAGATAACATCTCTTCCAGGAAGCCTTCCCTGACCTCCCACACCTGGGTTAGACGTTGTCCGAGGTCTTTATCTATTTACCTGCCTCCCCAACCGGCCTGCACGTTCTTTTAGACATTCCTCTTATTCCTCACGGTATCCCCAGTTCCAGGCTCTTGCTAGGTGCTCCATAGCTCTGCGGAGTAAATTAATTTTTTGAACCCCAGATCTAGGCACAGACTGGACCTTCCATAGAGACCAAACCCCGAATGACTCTGCCAAAGACCTGGGTACATGTGTGTACATGGGTGGATGATGAATTCCCACGTAGGCACGTGTGCACAGCCACTGACCTTGGCAGGACCCGTGCAGGCCCCCGCCCGTCTGGGGACAGTTGTCTCACACACACAGATGCTGGCACGCTGGGCTAGACAGGAAGTGTGTCTCTGAATTGGCCTTTGTGAAAATCAAACCCTGTTTTCATTCTTGTTTCTGAGATGCTCCATCTGCATTGCAGATGAATCTTCGGGGAATTTACAAAGAAAAGCTTCCAGTCCTCTGTGCGGGACCACCTGCACTCTTAGTTCTATATTCTATAAATGAGCAGTTGCAGGAACTAGGGGAATTTACCATTTAAATGATCCTTCACCTCCTAAGTCAAAGACTCAT
Source organism: Perodicticus potto (assembly GCA_963574655.1). Lineage (NCBI taxonomy): Eukaryota > Metazoa > Chordata > Mammalia > Primates > Lorisidae > Perodicticus > Perodicticus potto. The sequence continues at coordinate 2,089 of CAUYRH010092496.1, read as the reverse complement.
TTCTTGTTTTATGAAGCTCTTGATAGAGTTTTGACATTGGGTTTTCTTCAGAGGGGTCTCAGGCTTCTCCTCTCTCCCCTCACCCTCTCCCCTCCTTTCCTGCTCCTGCCCTGGCTCCTCCCTTTCCCCAGGCCCTCTGCCAGGCCTCCCCCTCTGTCTGGGATGGTTTTTCCACCCAGCCATCCAGGAGCAGGTTCTGGGGCTGGAGAGGAAGCCTGCATGTTTCCTGCTGAGGAGTTCCCATCTTTCTATTCTGCCCTCTATTTCCTACAGTCACCTTAAAAAGCGGAACCTTAGAATTTAGGCCTGGACAAGTTCTCCCCATTGCATAGGTAGAGAGACTGAGGTCTGGGGAATGGACTGGACTCAGCCACAGCAGAATAGGAGAGAGCGAGCTGCCATCCCCCTCCTCAGTCTGGAGATCTGGAAGCCACGTCTCCTGATCCCATCCTCATTTCCTCCACCAGGGCCCCTGACTCCCTCCTGGGCACAGGCTGGTGACTAATTACCCTCAGCTATGGCTGTGCTCTCCAAAGAGGACTCTTGTTTAGAAGTAATGGGACACTTCACCCCTTTGCAAGGCAGTAAACAGTTCCCCCAGTAGGGAAGCAATAATTACCAAGCCAACAGGTGCCTCTGCCACTGCTATTGTGTTCTGAGTCCCTTAAAATGGTATTGAAAGGGTGTGTCTTGCAGCCTGCAATGGGACCCCTAGAAAGGCAGCAGAGGAAGAAACTGGGCATCAGGCATATGACTCAGCAGGGGCCTTCCAGAAAAATGAGAAGCAGAGGCAGACTGTGGAGATGGCAAGGGGTATGGGTGGGCAGGGCCCTGGACCTGGAGCTGGGCCAGCTGCCTCCAATCCCATTCTGCCACCATTCTTTCTGTGGATGTGGCCTACCCCTCTTCATTTCCTGTGCCTCCATTTCTCCATTTTTCTCTGTGCCTCGGGGATAGAGGAAGGGGAGAGACAGGGCTGCTACCCTGCATAGGATATGAAGGTGACCAGGGTCCTCTTCCACCTGTAACAGCCCGCACCCCTGTGAGCCAAGCCCCAGTCCACGAAGGCTTTAGCAGCCACAGGGAGGCCCTCATACCCCAAACAGTTCTCCCAGCCTTGTCCCCAAATTAGCCCTCTCTTGCTTGGCCCTATATTCCTTAGACACTCAGAAGCTAGAATCATGAATGCTAGTTGAAGTTCAAGAAAATCAGAAAAGAAAGAGCCAGTGTCTTCACTTGTTTTAAAATGATAGTATTGAGCAAAGTTCTTTCCAGTCTGTTAGACATCAGGAAGTGGTTTCCCAGCACCCAGATTTATAGTCGTACTCTCTCTCTCCATACACACAGACACAGAGTGTGCCATGCCAAGGGAGCTTGAAAAGTGTGGCATAGTACATCCCCCAAACTTGTTAGCATTTTGGCCGGGCATGGTGGTTCACGCCTATAACGCTATTACTCTGGGAGGTTGAGGCAGGTAAATTGCCTGAGCTCAGGAGTTCAAGACAAGCCTAAGCAAGAGCAAGACCCATCTCTACTGAAAACTAGCTGGGATTTGTAGTGGGTGCCTGTAGTCCTAGCTACCAGGGAGGCTGAGGGAAGAAGATTGCTTGAGGCCAAGAATTTGAGGTTACTGTGAGCTATCACACCAGGGCACTCTACCCAGAGTGAGACTTAAATAAATAAGGGCCTGTGGCTCAGCGAGTAGCCGAGGGCTGCAGGTTCAAACCCGGCCCCAGCAGAACTGCATCAAAAAATAGTTGGGTGTTGTGGCAGGCACCTGTAGTCCCAGCTACTGGGGAGGCTGAGGCAAGAGAATCGCCTAAGCCCAAGAGCTGGCAGTTGCTGTGAGCTGCGACTCTACAGCACTCTACTGAGGGTGATAGAGTGAGACTCTGTCTCTACAAAAATAAATAAATATTGGCTCGGCGCCTGTGGCTCAACAGGCTAAGGCGCCAGCCATGTACACCTGAGCTGGCGGGTTCAAATCCAGCCTGGGCCTGCCAAACAACAATGATGGCTGCAACCAAAATATGGCCGGGCGTTGTGGTGGGCGCCTGCAGTCCCAGCTACTTGGAAGGCAGAGGCAAGA
>CAUYRH010092495.1:0-13138 GCA_963574655.1 Perodicticus potto | reverse complement strand
CTACAGGCGCCCGCCACAACGCCCGGCCATTTTTTGGTTGCAGCCGTCATTGTTGTTTGGCGGGCCCGGGCTGGATTCAAACCCGCCAGCTCAGGTGTACGTGGCTGGCGCCTTAGCCCGCTGAGCCACAGGCGCCGAGCCTCAAAAAAATCTTGATTTGCTTAAACAACCACAGTAGGAGTTTCCATTAGTCATACATTGCATAATAATATTTTGGTCAACAAAGGACCACACTTATAAAACAGTGGTCTCATAAGATAAAAGAGTTGAAAAATTCCTATCGCTTAGTGACATCTTGAAGACCCTGACTCTGTATAGACCTATGGTAATGTATGTGTTTCTGTCTTCATTTTTAAGTAAAAAAGGATTAAAAAGTTAAAAAAAATTTTTTTTAATCAGGAAGATGCTTACAGAATAAAGATGTCTTAAGCTGACAGCTCTTAAAAAGTTAAAAAAAATTAAAAGCTTATATAGTAAAAAGTTACAGTAAAGGTAACTTATTGAAAAAATAGTATTTTTTATGAATTTAACATATCCCAAGGGCACAGTTTTTATAAAGTCTACAGCAGTATACAGTAATGCCCTAGACCTTCATATTCACTCCCCACTCACTGACTAACCCAGAGCAACCTCTAGTCCTGCAAGCTCTGTTCCTGTACAGGTGCACCATTTTTTGTATATATACTGTATCTTTACTTTTTCTATGTTTAAATATGTTTAGATATTCTTATACAAATACTTACCACTGTGTTACAATCACCTACAGTCTTTAGCACAATAACATGCTATACATGTCTGGAGCTTAGGAACAATAAATGGGCTATCTCACATAGCCTAGGTTTGTATAGGCTACACCCTCTAGAATTATGTGAGTATAATCTATGATGTCCACACAAGAACAAAATTATCAAATGACACATTTCTCAAAACATATCCCCATCATTAAGCAATGAATGACTATAGTTGTAACCTACACAAAAGTGTAAAAGATAGGAGAAGGGATGACTGAAAATCATTGAGGGTAAAGAGACTGAGCTTTGCTTATAATATATGCTGTTACCCATTAAAATAATAAAAATAGAATGTAAATCTCAACTGGGGACAATTTTTGTTCACTGGAGGACATTTGGCAATATCTGGAGATTTTTTTTTTTTTTGAGACAGAGTCTTACTATGTCACCCTTGGTAGAGTGCCGTGGTGTCACAGCTCACAGCAACCTCAAACTCTTGGGCTTAAGCGATTCTCTTGCCTCAGTATCCCAAGTAGCTGGGACTACAGGCACCCGCCACAACGCCCAGCTATTTTGTATTACGGTTGTCATTGTTGTTTAGCTTTCCTGGGCCAGGTTCGGACTCTTGATGTATGTGGCTGGCACCGTAACCACTGTGCTATGAGCACCAAGCCACTGGAGATATTTTTGGTTGTCACAACTTGGATGCAGCCAGAGGGGCTCCTAGCATGGAGTGCATAGAGGCCAAGGATGCTGCTAAACAAACACAGGACAGTCCCGCACAATAAAGGATCATCTGGCCTCAAGTGTTGGTAATGTCAAGGTTGAGAAGCTTTGCCTTAAAAGCCAAGAGTTGACAAAGCCACCTCCTCTGTAGTAAAATAGCCTAAGTTAAAAACACTGAATCGGCAGGACTCAGTGGCACACACCTGTGGTCCCAGCTACTCTGGAGGGACGAGGGAGGGTCCTTTGAGCCCAGGAGTCTGAGACCAGCCTGAAGTGATAAAGCAAGAGCTTGTTTCAAAAAAAAAAAAAAAGTAAAATTCTTAACTAAGTCTACAGAAGGAAAGGAAACAAAGTAAATCTAGTCAATTTTGACCTAGTCAAAACAAGGTCTTGCTTTATCACTCAGGCTGGTCTCAGACTCCTGGGCTCAAAGGACCCTCCCTCGTCCCTCCAGAGTAGCTGGGACCACAGGTGTGTGCCACTGAGTCCTGCCGATTCAGTGCTTTTAACTTAGGCTATTTTACTACAGAGGAGGTGGCTCTGTCAACTCTTTGGTTTTAAGGCAAAGGACAGTTTCTGTCCATTTGACAGTCTGTCTGCCATTATTTCACTTCTAAGAAACAGAGTTCACAGCTTCCTTTCAGATTCACCCATGCAAGTTTCAACTTACACTGCTTATTTACATTGTTGGGAGGGCTTCATTTGTTCTCATCCACATGGATTTTGTCTTTCTAGATTTTTGTGTGTCTCAAACCTTTTATAATGACCCATGTATTCAAAGGTGGAGCTTTGAGGAGGTGATTAGGTCATGAGGGCTGTCATAAAACAGTCTGTCTCAAAACTTTGTATGTAATGACCTACATACCACCAAAATGGGGATTGGGTTTCAACATACACATTTTGGGAGGACTCAAACATTCAGACCACAACAGGAGATAAACATATCTTAAGGAAAGAGTCCCTATGATGAAATTAGTATCCTTATTAAGAAAAGACATGAGAAAGATGATCTGTTTCCATGTAAAGATACAGCAAGAAGGCAGTCATCAGCCAACCAGGAAGACAGCCCTCACCAGACTCTGTAGGCACCTTGATCTTAGACATCCCAGCCTCTAGACCTATGAGAAACAATGTTTGTTATTTAAGCCACCCACTCTATGGTATATTGTTCTTTGCCCAACTAAAACACCAATTTTCTATATACTTGCTATAGTTTATAAAACATGCATATTTTAAAGCCTAATTGAGAAGCTACTGAATAGGACTTCAAAAAATATTTTCTTTCAACAACCCACCTAAAGTGCCTCACTTAATATCTCTTTCATCACTATCTCTCTGTCCATTTACTTGGGTTTTGTCTATATTCCCAAATAGAATACATATAAAAAGCTCAGTAAGAAGCATATGCCTTGTTTATTGCTCTAAACCTTACATCTAGCACAGTGCCCGGCACATAATTTGCATCAAATATTGTTGAATAAATGGCTAGGTTAAATCACCACTTAACAGAGATGGTACAAGAGATTTTAACATTAAATGGGTTGTTAGACAAAGACAGCATCTCCTAATCCCTTCATTTCATGGTGCCCCTAAAAAATAATTTTATACAGAACACTAGGATAAACAGACTGACTGCTTGCAGTCAGTCACAGGAGACCAGTGCAAGGACTCTAGTCATCCCAAGACCAGCCTAGATGCCCAAAGTACTAAGGGGCTCTATACCACACATGACTTGGAAAGCTCTAGATAATGACACTTATGATCTCTTCCAACTTTAAAATTCTGATTTTTATGAATTGTTATAAGAAATAGATAGAGCAAAGAATTCTAATTCTTAGCTATCTAATATTAAATGAACTCTATATTTATTCTATAAACCCTATCATTTATTCCTATAGATAGTCTATAACTTTTTCAGTCTTTACCATCTATAACAGTTTTTGTTATCCCTAGGACTAGGAGTGGGCTACTAACATAAAAACTCATGATAGCAAATGTAGTAAGAGATGAGGAAGCTATGTTTTAAAGTTACAAGGATGTCCAATACCCAGACTAGATAAAGACCACAAAGTTAGAAAGCTTACTTCTCTTTTCTGCCGGTTATCCACCCCTTTATAACATATACAATCTATAATCACTGTTGACAACCCAGGCTAGTACATGGCCCTGACATTTTATAAAGTTCTGGTAATTCAAACAGAGAGTTTATAAGACTACACTCCAAGGCCATTAACTTTACTTATCGGTTATATTAGTAGAGGTAGATGAGTATAGTTTATTCTGTTACTATTACCCTTTGACAAACTTATAAAAAATAAATGAACCTAGGCAGCGCCCATAGCTCAATGGGTAGGGCGCCAGCCACATACACCAAGGCTGGCAGGTTCAAACCCGGCCCCAGGTTGGCTAAAAAACAATGACAACTGTAACAAAAAAATAGCCGGGCATTGTGGTGGGCACCTGTAGTCCCAGTTACTTGGAAGGCTGAGGCAAGAAATCGCTTTAGCCCAGGAGTTTGAGGTTGCTGTGAGCTGTGATGCCACGGCACTCTACCCAGGGCAACAGCTTGCAACTCTCTCCAAAAAAAAAAATGAACCTGAGAGTAGTGATCAAAGTTAATAACACTAATAATGTGACAAGATGACACCAGATGCCTCTTGATCTAAAAATTAGGGGCAAAATATCACTCTTGTGATATTCCTGCCAAAACAGTATAACCTCAATTTAATTATAAGAAAACATCAGAATATCCTGAATTGAATGAATATTCTACAAGATAAATGGCCTATATTTTTTTAAATGTCAATGTCATGAAAAACAAAGAAAGGTTAAGGAATTGTTCCAACTTAACAGAGATAAAAGGGACAAAAACTAAAGTAATTCATGTTCATACATTGAATCTTAGATTTTTTTTCCTTTGCTATAAAAGACATTAGTAAGAAAACAGCTAAAATAAGGTCTGTAGATTAGAAAGTACCTTTCTCCCATTGTTAATTTCCTGATTTTAATAATTGTGTTATAGATATAAAAGAGAATTATCTTTATCTTTAGAAAATATGCACTACCTAGACAGGTGTTGTAGCGAGTACGTGCAGGGAGGTGCCCTACTCAGGAGGCTAAGACAAGAGAATGGCATAAGCCCAGGAGTTTGAGGTTGCTATGAGATATGACACCAGGACACTCCACCCAGGGTGACAGAGTGAGATTCTGTCTCAAAAAAACAAAAAAAGGAAAGAAAATATGTTCTGGAGTTTTAATGTTAATAGTACATCATGTCTGCAACTTTAAAATGTTTTAGAAAAAATAAGCATATGCATATACATGTATGTTTATATATTCATCTAAAAGGCAGAAAGACAGAGTGAAAACTTTTTTTTTTTTTTTTGCAGTTTTTGGCCGGGGCTGGGTTTGAACCCGCCACCTCCGGCATATGGGGCTGGCGCCCTACTCCTTTGAGCCACAGGCGCCACCCTGAGAGTGAAAACTTTTTAAGTGGAGGATATATGAGTACAGTAGAGGTCATTTTGAAGAACACAAGCATGTTATGAGGAAATGCTGGAGAATTTGCCAGTTTCAAACACAGAAAGATGGAATGTGAGAAAACATACCACACAATAACATACATTACTAATTTTATTATGAGAAGAGGGGGAGAAATTTCTGCAACAAATCCTTATCAGTAACAGCATTATCCTATGTAAAAATGTGTTCGTAATTTTATGGTCTTTTGTAAATACTGAAGAAAATTACAGTAACAAATGTACTGAAACACCTGAGGCCAGGCACAGAGGCTCAAATCTGTAAATCCTAGCACTCTGAGACACTGAGGCAGGAGATCCCTTGAGCTCAGAAGTTTAAGACCAGCCTGAAAAAAAGCAGGACCCCATCTCTACTAACAATAGAAAACATTACCCAGGCATTGTGGCGGGCACCTCTAGTCCCAGTTACTAAGAAGCTGAGGCAAGAGGGTCCAAGAGTTTGAGTTTGATGTGAGGTAGGCTGAAGACACAGCACTCTAGCTTGGGCAACAGAGCAAGAGCCTGTCTCAAAAACAAACAAACAAACACTTGAAGATCATACAATAATTTTCAAAGGAAATCGTTTTCTCAGTCATTCCTAAAGCTGCATGAAATAAAGGGAAGTAGAGCTGTAGGCAAGGAAAACAAGACAATAACATGAAATAATGTTTCCTGTGCCAGAATAAACAGTACTATATCTTGTGTAGACAGACATCCCAACAGAATTTTGCTGAATTAAGACATGGCAGCTTAATTCAACAGTCTGAAGCCTGAAAAAACTGCTGCCAAGACGAAAATGGAGAGGTACTTGAAAACCTAAAGCACATGCAAGGTTATTTTATTATTCATATTAATCTAATATTAATATATATAAAACACATTTTATCTAGCTCATAAGAAAATAGGAGATACAGAGTTAAATTCAATTCAACAAATATTCATTGAATGCATAGTGTGTGCCAACACTGTAGAATAGCTTGAAATAAAAATTAACTTCGAGTGCTCAGATTAGTGTTCCTGCTTAAAACCTTTAAATGAAAGAAAGAATACAACTGACACACTGAAATGATTACTGTTACTAACCATGAAGCTAAGGAAAAAAAAATTTTCCAGGAAAGAAATATTCTCTCTACTAATAGAAACTATTCCAACTAGTTTGTTTCACTGAGATATGGGGGTGATGATGATGGTTATCAGAATTTACATTAAGGAATAGCAGATATCCTGACTTATAGAATTTCCCATGTAGTAAGGTACTAAATAGGTATAACACAAAAACTCTTCATTGGCATAATTTACTCCTAGAACACAAAACTTAGAGTTATAAAATCAAAAGATTAAAGTACTGCTTTCTGGATCAAGATTACAGTGTAAGAATTCCCAAGAATGGTTAGGCAAGGGCTCATGCTTATAATCTATCTCTTTGGGAGGGTAGAGGATTGCTTGAGGTCACAAGTTTGAGACCAGACTAGGTAACATATTGAGACCTTATCTCTATAAAAAATAGAAATATTACTTTGGGAGGCCAGTTCAAGACCAGCCAAGAAAATGGCAAGACCCCATCTCTACAAAAAATAAGAAAAAGTACTGACTGGCTCAGTGCCCATGGCACAGTGATTACAGCACCAGCCAAATACACTGCGGGTGGCAGGTTTGAACCTGGCCTGGGCCAGTTAAATAACAATGACAACTGCAACAAAAATAGCCAGGCGTTGTTGTGGGCGTCTGTGGTCCCGGCTACTTGGGAGGCTGGGGCAAGAGAATCGCTTAAGCCCAAGAGTTGGAGGTGGCTGTGAGCTGTGACTTCACAGTGCTCTACTGAGGGCAACATAGTGAGACTCTGTCTCAAAAAAAAAAAGAAAAGGAAAAAGAAAAATTAGCTAGATGTGGTGGTGCACACATATAGTCCCAGCTACTTGGAAGGTGGAGGCAGGAGGGTTAGAGGAGCCCTCAGCCCATGAGATGGAAGTTGCAATGAGCTATGAGGACACCACTGCATTCTGGCCCAGAGAACAGCGTGAAACCAACTCAAGAAAAAGAAAAGAATCTCCCAAGAGCTTCTTGGTAGACTATATACCACTAAAGTACTGACCTAAAGTTGAGTTTATACCCTGCTCTTTCTGTGAGAAATTCAAGACAGGAATCTGTAACTAGCTTAATTTCGCTTTCCCTCATTATCCATTATATCCTCATTATCCATATATCCATGCTCACATTCTTATCTCTTCAGTAGAAATTTCTGTGATGTTTCTTTGATATGGAATAACTCTATCAATAAGTATCACTGAGTCCATAGTCAAAACAAAACCTAAATACCAAGTTGTTAAGATCTGGTGGTTTATTATTACAGCTTTGCCCTCAACTATCTTGCAGCATTTATTACTATAACTGTAATTACTGTCATAACAATAACCTGAGTTAATAAAAACAATGATAAATAATCAATGAAACAATGAAGTTCCTTGATTTGTGAAGCTTTATTCACAAGAAGGAATCCAGAAAAAGACTTTGAGTATTTACATTCTTAAAAATAAAGTGCCAAAAATTAGCCAGAATTAAATTTAGTAAGTACAGTTTTCTTAATTTAGAAGGATATGAAAAATTAGTTCTATGGATCAAAAGAAGTTATAAACACACAGAAAATTACCACTAAATTCTAGCTCATGACATTTTTATCCATTTTATAAACTTGATCTTATATGCCTTTCGAAATAGAGAATTATCTGCTAATGCTCAATCTATTCTACATGTCATCTCATTATATTCAAGCCCAGTAAAAGAAATGTTGCCTATACTACAATGCCTCAGGATGGCTCAGTAAGGAAAACAAATTCTAGTGAAATAACATTTTAGAGAAAAGAACCAACATTTTAGAGAAGAGAAAATCTTCAAGCTTAAGTAGTTGATAAACCCTTCCTAGAATAAAAAACCTTCTTTTGCTTCTTTTAATTACTGTCACTTGTCATCTCCATCTTGCATCATGACCTGAATCACCTTAATATGAAAAGAATAAATAATTAAAACATCTAACTTGAGGTTGAATGGCAATTTAATATCTGAATGAAGATATATGTAAGAATTTTGTGATTATTAAGCAACAGATAAACAAGAAAAACTTTAAAAAATTAAAAAGCTGGGCGGCACCTGTGGCTCAAAGGAGTAGGGTGCCGGCCCCATATGCCGGAAGTGGAGGGTTCAAACCCAGCCCCAGCCAAAAACTGCAAAAAAAGAAAAAAACTTAAAAAGCTAAATGTAAATATACCCAATTAAATAGTTTTAGGAATGGAAGTAAAACCTTTAAAGAATAAAGTTTGTCATCATGGTTGTATTAAAGTCAATACTTTAAAGTATTTAAAACTTTACATAGGTATATATAATTTAACATTGCACATTAAATAATCCAGTTAAACAAACTGACGATTTATTTCTTTTTTTTTAGATGGTAGTTAAAGGTAATTTCCTTAGAAGGGAATAACTACACATTTGTTTAGTTATATCTAAACATGACCTGTAAGTATCCATTATCCACCACAGCTGCTATGGTTAAGTTCATGTATGTGTGTCAGGAACATAAAGATATCTATAATGGAACAATAATTAGAAAATTAAGAAAACATTAAAATTTCTGTTTTTGTTAATTAATTACTTCTATTACCCATGTCTTTCCTCTTCTCTCCAGAAGCTTCCAAAACCTAAAGAAATCCTTTTATTTGGCAATTTGTTGAAAATCAAATTTAAATAATCATCATATTCTTTAAATGTAGAATAGGAGACAGGAGGGGAAGAATAAAGAAAAAGATCCTTAGTATGTGTTTAAAAACCAACACCCAGGGTTTGGGGGGGGAGGAAAAAGAAAGCCAGTAAAACGTATAAGAAGTAATAATTCTAGCTAAGGGCTCGGCACCCATAGCACAGTGGTTACAGTGCCAGCCACATACACCGAAGTTGGTGGGTTCAAACCCGGCCTAGGACAGCTAAACAACAATGACAACTGTAACAAAAAATAGTCAGGTATTGTGGCAGGTGCCTGTAGTCCCAGCTACTTGGGAGACTGAGGCAAGAGAATCGCTTAAGCCCAAGAGTTTATGGTTGCTGTGAGCTGTGACACTACGGCACTCTATCCAAGACGACATAGTGAGACTCTGTGCCAAAAAAACCCCACAATTCTAGCTAAGAATATAAATTTCATTAATGATGACTCAGAGAACTAGTGTGTAATTATAGACAAATGTACTAACAATCTTTTGAAACTCTATGGGAGTAAAATAGCCATCAGTATATTTCACAATCCTAGATTTGAACAGCTTTTCTAACAAGATGTCTGGATAATTACTAAGCTATCTGAGAATTACTGTGAACTTTGTACCTTTTTAGTTCACTGACAGATGATTATTCGTTATTAGCTCAAGTAATAATAACGTATTAAAATACTTGCTTTATATACAGAAACATGTTTGCATTTAGCCTACACAGAACTTTGTCTGTAGAAATATAGTGTGAAAAGCCACATAGAAATCTGTGAATCAACAACAAGGTCAACAAAAATAAAACTATTTCTCTCAGTGTCTATGATAAATAAAAGCTACTTCATGCCTGGATGTGTATTATGGAAGGGTATTTTTGAGTCTATAGACAAACTTTGTTGCTGCTGTTAATGTTTTTACTTGTGATCTTTTATATACTGAGAGGAAAGCATGTTAGATTCTCCTTAAAATTTCCTGACCCCAGATATGTAAGATGGACAAGACTAAAGGACAAGAGGACTATAGTTAATAATAGTGTACTATATACAGAATTTTTGCAAAATAAGTGGAGTATATAGCTGCTTTTGCCATAGAGAGGGAAAATAGGTAACAATGTGAAATGACAGATATGTTAATGTGTTCCACTAACCATTTTACTATATGCAACATGCATCTCATAATCAAACTATATAGCTTAAATATACATGATAAAACTTATTTTAAAAAGATCTTTTTTAAAATAACTGTTATTATATATATTTAAGGTACATAAAAATATTTAATTCCTAATCTTTACAAATATGGTTAAGTGTGTTGATCTGATTTTCTAAAAATTACTCACCTTGACCAGAAGTAAAATAATTCAGAGACTAAAGTCATAAGTCATTAAAACAATTTTAATGAGAACATTCTAACAAGTAAAGTACGTTCAGTGAGAGAAAAGTTGAGCCAGAAGGAATTCTTATGTCTTCATTGTGTCATTTAGAGCATGTAACTAATTATATCAGATAAAGAAACACTCATTAAAAAGGTATTTATTGATTAATAATTTAAATTTTACTGAAAACTTCTTAGTTTAAAACTCTATTTTTTAGGCTAAATAAGTCCTTAAAAATAGAACCCAAGCTTTTTAATATGATCATTTCATTTCAAAATTTTTTATGTATTTTTCTATTTGATACGACATATTAACATATCATATGCATTAAGGTATACAGCTATGATTTAAAAAAAAAAAAAATCATAACAATCTTCTTAGTCCCTAAAGTGTTATACTGTTTTTCTTTGGGGGAGTTGTTTTTCTGGGGAGGATTGAGTCTCACTTTGTCACCCTGAGTAGAGTGCCATAGCGTCATAGCTCACAGCAACCTCATACTCCTGGGCTCAAGCAATTCTCTTCCCTCAGCCTCCCAAGTAGCTGGGATCACAGGCCCCTGCCACTACCCCTGACTATTTTCAGAAACGGGGTCTTGCTCTGGCCCAGGCTGGTCTCGAACCCGTGAGCTCAGGCAATCCACCCACTGCAGTCTTCCAGAGTGCTAGGATTACAGGGAAGAGCCATCAAGCCTGGCCTCACTAAAGTGTTATAATTCTGTTGATTAAAAAATCACTAAAAATCAGCTTGGCACCCATAGCTCAGTGAATAGAGTGCCAGCCACATACATAGAGGCTGGCGGGTTCAAGCCCAGCCTGGGCCTGCTAAACAACAACAACTGCAACAAAAAAATAGCCCGGCGTTGTGGTGGGCACCTGTAGTCCCACCTACTAGTGAGGCTGAGACAAGAGAATCGCTAGAGCCCAAGAGTATAAGGTTACTGTGAGCTATGATGCCAGGGCACTCTACTCAGGGCGACAAAAGAGAGACTCTGTCTCCAAAAAAAAGACAAAAAATAAGAATCGAATGATCATTAACATAATAGCAACTGGATGTTTTCAACCAAGAACTATTGGGAGGTGGTTACCATATTAATTAGGTAATCCCAGCCCTTGCAAACATAAATACTTTGAGGCCCCCTTTTTTTTTTTTTTTTTTTTTTTTTGGTCACAGAGTCCCAAGCTGTCGCCTGGGTAGAAGGCTGTGGTGTCATAGCTCATAGCAACCTCCAACTCAGGCTCAAGTGATCCTCTTGCCTCAGTTTTTCTATTTTTTTAGTATGACAGGGGTCTCGCTTTTGCTCAGGCTGGTCTCGAACCCATTAGCTCAAGCAATCCTCCTGCTTCAGCCTCCCAGAGTGCTAGGATTACAGGTGTGAGCCACTGTTCCTGGCCCTAAACCTGAATTTTTATAATAAATTTCTAAACTTAAATTTAAGAGTACACTGGTGCAAATTAGGAATTTCATGTATAATAACTCTACATAAGTCTTTTGAAGACCTCTTATAGCACTTCATACAACTAAGAACTTGACTAATGCTTTCTGGTGATGTTTAATCAAGAAAACCTATAGATGTACTTAAAGAAGGAGATGGAAATAGCAGAGAAGAAGAAAACTATTCCCTATATATTAGACCTCATAATCTTACTACTTCAGAAAATATATCTCCTTTCTTAGCCATAGGCTACCGAGTCCCAAGTCTTTACAACATCCATGATAGTGGTAAGAAACAATTTAATACAACAGCCCGCCCCACAGAAAATTTCCACTCAACTTTAAAGGCTTGTCATATCTGTCCCATCAATTGGTGAGAAGAGATGAAAATGGATTCTCAAGAGCAATAGGCTTAATGCACTACCCCTGAGGTAGTAAACCATCCCACTTAGTGTAAATAGTTTTGAAACCTGGCGATATAAGTATAAGATCCATTTCTCGTCAGTAAAAGGAAAGGCTAAAGCATATTAACTGCTATGGTTTCAAGTAAAGCTAAAACATCAGGAAAGAAAGGTGAAGATCTGCTTTCTGTGGCTCTGGACTTTAACCCTGGGCAGTTAACTTAATACATGGCAAGTCCAGTTTCCACTTTTAATTTGAGCTATTTCCACACTAACCATATTTTCAATAAATGTTACCAATTATATAACCACAAATAAAAGAAAATAGACATGGAGAACACTGCAAAAAGACAAGCTAGACTTCACAGCTAAGTGTCAAGACTTAACAAAATTAACTAAAGAAAATCAAGAATATGCAAGGGGACTCCTTATCCAACCATACCCAAAATGGCTCAGAATAGTAGATACCCAGCCTGAGCCAGAGTGAGACCTTGTCTTTAAAAAGGTGGTGGGCGGCGGCTGTGGCTCAGTGAGTAGGGCACCAGCCCCATATACCGAGGCTGGTGGGTTCAAGCCTGGCCCGGCCAAATTGCAACAAAAAACTAGCTGGGCACTGTGGCGGGTGCCTGTGGTCCCAGATACTTGGGAGGCTGAGGCAAGAGAATCACCTAAGCCCAGCAGATGGAGGTTGCTGTGAGCTGTGATGCCACAGTTCTCTACTGAGGGTGACAAAGTGAGACTCTGTCTCTTAAAATAAATAAATAAATAAATAAATAAATAAATAAATAAATAAATAATACGCAGGTGTTATGGCGGGCACCTATAGTCCCAAAAGGATCACTTGACCCCAAGAGTTTGAGGTTGCTGTGAACCAAGGCGCCAGGGCACTCTACAAAGAGTGACCAAGTGAGACTCTGTCTCAAAAAGAAAAACAAATAGTGGCTCGGCGCCTGTGGCTCAACGGGCTAAGGCGCCAGCCACGTATACCTGAGCTGGCAGGTTCAAATCCAGCCCGGGCCCGCCAAACAACAGTGACGGCTGCAACCAAAAAATGGCCAGGCGTTGTGGTGGGCGCCTCTAGTCCCAGCTACTTGGGAGGCGGAGGCAGGAGACTCGCTTGAGCCCAGGAATTGGAGGTTGCTGTGAGCTGTGATGCCACAGCACTCTATCCAGGGTGACAGCTTGAGGCTCTGTCTCAAAAAAAAAAAAA
>CAUYRH010092494.1:0-14251 GCA_963574655.1 Perodicticus potto | reverse complement strand
CATCAAACTGTTTAACATACCCTTCATGGCATTTTCTTAGTTATTGTATGAAGACATTTGTATTCTGCATTTAGTAAGTTTCACCTGTACCCTTCTAAGATGCACCATAGGTGTGGCCCCACCAATTACCCTCCCTCCACCCAGCCCTACTATGAAGCTAATTTAAAGGTTTCATATGAAGGCTATAACCCATCTATAGCACAAGAATATGGGAAGTGAGGGGAGGGGGGAGGTTGGGGTGGAGGGAGGGTAAAAAAAAAAAACAACAGTAGATTTTTAAATAAAATCCAGTTAATGGATACCTTTCTTTATATTTAGATTGTTTCTACAAAAGACTATAAACCTGAGATCAAACTAGATGGACCTGTGACTGTTTTTCCATCCAAATCTCTGTGACTCCTTTGCAGAGACACACCTTTTGCAGCTGTGCACCGGGCGAAATAATTGTGTGGAATACTATTCAGGCTTCAAATGGTTCTCACCAAGTGTTCTCTACCTTCTTACAAAACGTTAACTAATCACAGTCTTCAAAAAACTAACATAAACCTCTAGACTTCCGATCTCTTGGGAGCTGTGTACAAATGTTATGCTAACAAGCTCTGTTACAGCTGAGAAAATGCATCAGATTTGCTAGTGAGAGACACATTATTGAAAGAGCTCTGGGAATTCAACCCCATGAGCCTCCAAAGTTAGAAAGCAGAGAAAAGCTTATACTAGAAAAATAAAGTTCTTTCACTAGGGCCTTCACTTTTAATTATAATACCCTAAAAGTTACAATTCCTTTCTGTCTTCTCACCAGGAGTTTTTTTTCTAAAAAATGAGATTGCTGCATCTTGTTTTTAAAGAGCATGTCTGCATCAAAAACATAGTATGTTCCTACCTCCTGTGGAACGACCTAGTAATTCAATGACATAATTCATCTGAGTTGTCTAGACTGTCATATCCATTGGAAAATTTAAAATAAAAATGTTCAGTTCTTACTGTGCTATGTAACAAAAGGATGGGGATCCTCAGAGAGATCGTAGCTTTGAAAGTGCTGGCCACTCTGAAAACAAAACAAGACTAAGAGGGTTTGCTATGACTTTACAAAGGAGCTTTTAAAGATTTAGAGTTAAAATAAAACACATCTTCCAGAAATGGAGGTGCAGGACCCATAAGTAGTGAATGTGTGCACCATCTATCTTGTCTTCTGGGGAGATATGTTCGGCAGGCAAGGTCACGTAAAATCCCACTGGAATAAACTTTTTGGCTCGTCCAAACTGTTTGTGTGTAATAGGATTTGAGGACAATTATTGTACTGCTAGAAATCACATTTGAAAAACCGTTAGGGACAGAGATGAAATATAACTTACGCAGCCTCTCTGTAGTTAAATCAGTGAATGAGAATCTTGAGCCTAATTCATTTTGGGAAATAACATGCCCAGGCAACCCGGGACTGACTCCAGCTTTGGAATGAAAAGGACTTGGACTCATATCTTAGCTCTGCCAATTTCCATCAAGTTATTTAAACTTTCTGGACCTTAGTTTTCTCACAGGGAAAATAGTGATACCAATCTAAGAACATAGTAATAATGGTTAAATTAAATCATATATTTATTTAAAACCAATAGCCTGCTAAAAGATAATATAGCAAATACATATAAATGGTAATTATGGAATATGGGCATGACAGCACCGTCCAAATGCTTTTCTATCTTTTAGCTTTTAATTATTTAGGAGGGAATGAGGCCTATTTTGTTTAATTTTAAATTTAGAATTTGAGGAAGATTTTTGCTTAGACTGTAGAGATAGGGAAGATAGAATAAGTTTGAAAGGTAATTGCTTCCAACTCTGGCCCCGATTTTGAAATCAGGACAATAATGTCATTCAACTATATCCAAAAACTATGATGTGATTTTCTGTTTGCCAAGCTCTGTGATAGCTCTGGGAATACAGGAATTAACAAGCTAGATGCCATCTTTGGCCTGGAACAATTTGCTGTTTATTGTGGGACACAGCCATTAACCACGTAATTATACAAATAATTATTCACAACTATAAAAAATGCCATCAAAGAAAAACACAGTGTGCTTGGTATTTAATAGGGGAAATCTCTCTAAAAGCATAGATTTCTACTCCCTGAGGAAAGGAGTAGAAATGCATTTTCTCAGTGAAAATGCAAAGTTTAAAGAGTTTGTCCTCAATATGCTTTCCAAAAACATGCAATTCTCTCCCTAGTCGAAGGATCTTGTACTTCTTTGACAGTGAGGCTATGTTGATTTGTCTTTGTATTCCCAGAACTCAAGAAAATTCTTGGCTATATGGTATGTTGGTATAATCAAAGAGTAGGGGATAAGAAAGTGACTAATGATTGTCTATCTCCCTTATTTATACTGCAGGGAAAGAAGGGACATATCTAGTACAACCTTACCACTGGGTACTGACCTCTACCCAAATTTTTATCTTCATTTCCTCACCCAAGGCTGAGTTCCTCCATCATCCCTTTGTTAATACCATCTAACTCATTCTGTTGAAATTTCTTCTATTGGATAGGCCTAGAGTTCTCTTTTCAGGACACTCAACATGTTTAAACCTTTTCTAAATTTGCCAAAAAGAATATCTTATAACTTATTTAGGACACCTTCATCCCCCAGAAATGATAAATGAGGATGAGGGATAATGCCAGGGTGAAAATGACATGCATAATTTTAATCTAGATGATTCCTATTTAATTCTGCATTTCCTTCCCCTTCAAAATCATTGCTGGTAAATTTCCTGAGCAAAGTAAAATAAATCTTAGAACATTAGAGTTAGAAGGAATTTTAAAGTTTGTATTAATTAGAGCTCTAGCAAGTGACACAAAACACAATCAAATTGGGCTTAAGTCCAATCAGCACTAACTCAAATGTTAGAAAAAAGGCTGGAGGTCCTGTCTAGTAATAAATAACCTGATAAAATGTTCAGACTCTGGCCTTTATCTTTTATTCACTCTTGTCCACACTTTGAAACTGTGGACTATACTATACACTGATGTGTTCAACGTTTATGTATGTTTTCCTCAAGAATGTCTTCCATATTTCAGACTATGTAAAACTCCAAACTACATTTCCAACCTTCTTTGTGGCTGTGAGTGGATATGATTTAAATTGTGCCAATCTATGGTGTTTTCATGAGATCTAGATTTGGAATTGAATGAGGAATTCACATGATACGGTTAATGTGTTAGGCTTCCATTTTTCTGGCTTGGATATGGCTGAGGCAAGGTGGCCCAGGAGACGTCAACCCCTGAGCCAGTGAGCCAGTGCTTTTCTGCAGTAAAGGGGCCAGTTTTTCTGATCAGAGCAGGTGCAGCCTAGTTCTGTGGTCAGCAGCTTCTCAACTGGGCACTTTCTCACATTGATCATGGAAGTTCTCACAACTGCAGCAGAGGCAACTGTGATTCCAAAGACTTGAAATTTTTCTTGGAAGTTCAGATTAGAGCCAAACTGCTCTAGATTTCCATTGATTTTCTACACCACCTCGCATTTTGTAGGCTTTGATGGAAATCCCTTCTGCTTAAACTAGTTGCATTGATTTCCATTGTTTGTGATGGATGCTTGAATGATACAAACTCATTCCCAGTCTCTGCTTAGGAACAAGGGAGCTATATCCAAGGTACACATCCACAGGAAAACACTTGCTGTCTCTCATTCTTTTCTCTCAAGAGTTTCAACAAAGCTTTTATTTGAACAAATTTCCTCTTAATGGGTTATGTGCTCAAATTTAGATAAATTGTTAGGGACTCAGGACAGCACCGCCATCTTCAGTCACATGTTTATCATTGTAATGAGGCAAAGCATATTTCCCTTGATAAACTCCTGAGGGCTTAGGAGTCTAACTGCTGTTACCAGTTACACTGCATAAATCAGCAGACCCTAGATACAACTCTATCATTCCTTTAATCACTTACTTTTTACAATGATAATGTGCAAAGCTGAATGATTCATAATGAGCATGAGGTGTTCAGGTATAATACTTTCGGACAATAGGGCGTTTTAAACCTTCCGTCATCACCCAACACTTACTTCTCCATCTGATACCATTTTTTAAACAAGGCATCAATTATTCTTTCTTGATTTGGATATACATTTGTATCTTTATTTGAGGGTGTTTTTGTAATGATCTTGCCATCTTTAGATATAATTATTATTTATTGAGCAACACCTATGTACCAGGTACTGCACCTGGTCTTTTGTATGCTGCACCCACTTTAATTTTCAATATAACTTTATGGAAAATTGATTAGGATTTTCTTGGTTCTCAGAGAGAAAAATTCTTTTCAGATGAATTCAGGAAAAGAGGGTAACTGCATTACATAAAAATCAATGACAAGGTCAGAGGCTTAGCCTGAGACACTTAAATTCAAATATCTAAATGCAAAATACAAATGTTTTAACACAATATCTAAGAAAATGCCATGAAGGCTATGTTAAACAGTTTGATGAAAATATTTCAGATTGTATATGAAACCAGCACATTGTATCCCATGATTTCATTAATGTACACAGCTATGATTTAATAAAAAATAAAAAAAAAATTCTTCTTTGCAAAAAAAAAAAAAATCTAAATATCCTCTAATATCAAATTGGTTAATTAATGGTGGTTTATCTTTCTGAGAGAATATACTATGAAATTTTTAAGACATTATTTTAGAAAATGACAAATTTATAGGTAATATAGTAAATATAAAAGCTAGAATGTAAAATACTACAGTGTGGTCCAACTTTATATGTATGTGTTACACATATGTACACTAATGTTTATATCCATATAGTTTAGTTCAAATTCATCACATTATTCTAATTTTCATTATTTCACTATAGACTATTGAAAATGCTAACATACTCTGAAAGTAGCTTTGAAATCCATTTAGTACAATCTCAACAACAAATCCCTTACTTTTCAAAATGAATTGTAAGAATACTTACAGAATTTGAAGTTATCCATTCCCTGACAAGATTAAATGCACAACTTTTGGCATCTAATAAAAAATTGCTGGGCATGCAAATAAGCAAGAAAATATGATTTATGAGAAGAAAAATTAGCTGATAGAAACCAACCCAGAAATGGCACAGCTGATAGAATTAACAGATGAAGAACTTGTGTTAAGAAAGCAAAGGGAAAATAGACTATGTTAAGCAGAGATGTGGAAGATGTAATCAAAGACTAAGTTAAAAATATGGAGGGGAAAAATGCAATGTCTGTGTTATAAAAATGCACAGAATGGGAATAATGAAATATTAGACACAGATGAAGGAAAGGTTAGTGAATTTGAAGACATAAAGTCATGTCTTCATTCAGAATGAAATCCAGAGAAAAAAGACCAAAAATAATCAGCAAACCATGAAGTGAGTTGTGGGACAACTTCAAGGAGCCTAATATACATGTGTGTAAATTTAGCCACTGAAGCAGGAGGCCTGGAGCACAGAGAAAAAATTACTTGAAGCAATAAGGGCTGAAACTTTTCCAACAGTAAGAAAAAAGCAACAGTAAGAAAACAATGGGCTATTTTGGAAATCTATGGAGACATAAAAAATCCAATTATTGCAAAGGGTGTGGTGGGCCTCGGGGGCGAACACAGTGAGGGAGTGATGATTAGGGATTTTTTACAGTTGAGAAACTCTTCTTTATGATACTGTAATGAAGGGTATATGTCATTCCACATTTGTCAAAACCCAGAGAATATACAACATAAAAAATAAATGCTAATGTAACCAATGGACTTTAGCAAATAATAACAAATCACTATTGCTCCATCAGCTGTAATAAATGCACCCCAATCGTGCATGATGTTAATAACAGCAGAAACTGGGGAGCGGTTGAGAGAGTGTACAGGAAGTGTGCCCTTTCTGCTCAATTTTTTCTATAACCTAAAACCGTCCCCCCCAAAAAAATCCATTAAGTAAACATTAAAAGAAATTTAATGAAAATAATAAACTCTGAGATTCAAGATGCACAAAGAACCCAAAGAACAAGAAACATAGAAAATCACATGAAACACATCAAAAATTATATTCATTCAACAATTACATAGTATGTAGTCATTGATGTCTGACTGTTTTTCACTCACTGTAACACACTTTGTTGGGTGAATGAGTAGTTCACAGATTTTTATGGCTAAGCAGTACTCTACCATGTAGATATACATATTTCATTTTTACTTTTTACCTGCTTAGTATTAATGGGCATATGAACTATTGATGGTTTTGAGTTATTACGTATAAAACTCCTGTAAACATTTAAATACAAGTCTATGCATGGATTCATATTTTCATTTCTCTTGACAAATAACAATAATGGAACTTTTTTTTTCATATAGTAAGTATGTAAGAAAATGTCAAACATTCTTCCCAAGTGTCTGTTATCTCTTTGCATTCCCTTAAGTAGTGGATGAGAGTTTCAGTTGCCAAATAGTAGTGCTACCTTTATTTGTATGCTATGCTATGATATCTTATATTCTATTTATATATTATATGTATATTACATAATTTTTTTTAGTTGTAGCTATTCCAAAAATGCACTCTGTGGTGGTTTTTTCTTCATGTATATTTTTTTCTTCATATATATACATATATATATGTATATATATTTTTGTAGAGACAGAGTCTCAATTTATCGCCCTTGGTGGAGTGCCATGGCGTCACACAGCTTACAGCAACCTCCAACGCCTGGGCTTAAGTGATTCTCTTGCCTCAGCTTCCCGAGTAGCTGGGACTACAGTCGCCCGCCACAATGCCCGGCTATTTTTTTGTTTTGCAGTTCCCTGAGGCTGGGTTTGAACCCGCACCTTGGGTGTATGGGGCCGGCGCCTTACTCGATGAGCCACAGGCGCCGCCCCAGTATATATATTTTTAATTTCAGAATATTATAGGGTTAACACGGTTTGGTTACATAATTGGATTTTGTGTAAGTTCCAGTCAGAGTGATAGGTGTGCCCTTCACTCAGATAGTGTACATTGTACCTATTAGATATGAATGTACCTTTCCCCTTCTCCCCCTCCAACTTGCTCGATTTGCATTGAGTTTTGCTTCCTTATGTACACATCAGAGTTGACTGTCAAGTTCCAGCTTAGTGTTGAGTACATGTGGTGTTTGCTTTTCCATTCTTGCAATACCCCTCTGAGAATCTTTTGTCACACTGCCGTGATTTACATTTTCCTAATGACTAAGGATGTTGAAAATCTCTTCATGTGCTTCTTTGCCATCAGTTTGCCTTCTTTCCAGAAGTGTCTGTTCAAAAAAATTTTTCCGATTTTTCTACTAGGTAATTTATCATTTCACTATTAAGTTATAAGGTTCTTTAAATATCCTGGGTGTTTATGCTTTATTAGATGTGTTTTCTCTCAGTCTGTTACTTGCTTTCTTTCTGTGTCTATATTTTTTACCTGCTTTATATTTTCTAAATTGTGTTTTCTAAAACAAAGATTCTTCCTTTAATGATCAATTTACCAATTTTTTCTTTCAGACTTTTTGAATGCTGTTGTTCTATTCAAGGAAACACCAATATAAAAGACCACTGTTTATTTTTGATGTTATATCCTTCTTAATTTTCTAGTAATTTTTGTTTTATTTTATATTTATTCTTAGATGGCAAAATAAAAGATAGTTGGTTACCATGATTCTGTACCAAAACACTTAAAAACATATTTTAGTTTTAGAAAATCTAAAATTATGAGAAATGCTGAAGTAGAGAATAATTAAAGCAAATTACTTGGTGCAAGAGAAGACTTCTGGGTGTAGATCACATGGCTCTAAGGTTTGCTGGTATTTCTTTACTAAGAGTCCTATTGCTTTGGGAAAATTGTTTCTTTCTGTGATTTAGTTTTCACCTTTGAACAACTAGAAGATTAAACTGAAATAACATCTATGTTCACTTTCTGATCTAATGTCCTGGGATGTCTAAATAGTCTTGTGATCAATTTTTAATATTGTTTCTTAGAATAAATATCATAAATCTATTGGATATTGGGCTTTCTTACAAAAATTTAAAATATAATATAAAAGAGATCTCTGATATTCTATTAAATAACAAATTAATAAACAATGTTTATTAGCCATTCTATGCTTTTAGTAAAATGATAATATACAATTTTTTTGTAATTACCACGTGCCAGGCACTTCACTCAGCGTGCATGTTGTGGGGTGAGAGGTTATATGGAGGGGGATGTGCACGTATTTAATTATTTATAATGACTAAGCAAAGTAAGTCTTGTTGTTATATTTTATGATTAATAATTTTGTAAAATAGCAACTTGAGACATATAGAAAGGTTAAATATAGTCTGAAAGATCATGTGTACAGTTAAAGACAGAGCTGGGATTTGTCCTGGCTGGTACAGCATCCTCAACCAGAATGCAATAATATCTGTCATGAAGCCTTACCAGGTTTTCATTCTCCTTACAATTCTAATGTTTCAAGGTGCAATATAAGATAATAAATGCTGCTGAAGTTTCACATTAGTCACCTGGCCCTTCAGCCCTGCCCCACATACTCTTAACAAAAGTCCTCATCTCTCTGCTAGTCACATGTAATCGTGGAAAAATCTGGAGTACTTATAATTCTAGACAAGTCAAAGTATTGAAACATCTTTCAATTTATTAAACTGAACTCTGTTTGAGCTCTGAAAAAAGTAATAAAAGACATCCCACAGGAAATAAGTAAGATTTCTCCCCCACTCCAATGCTGTACTTTGTGCCAAAATCAACACTATTACTGTAGCAGCTCCCTTGCAGAGTACTTCTTAATTAGAATCAAAAATGTTACAGGTGATATTTAAATCGATCAGTTCCTACATGTAACACTTGCTGGAGTGCCGAGTCTTGGATGGATAGCATTTGTCCTAAATCATCTCCACTGATATTCAGATCACCAACTCTGTGCTCGGTCATCACTTTCACACTAAAGAAAAGTACCTGGTGTGACTAATATACAAACAAATATTCTCACAGTCTGTTTTTTTTCTGAATCTATTTATCTATTAGATAAACATCTCAAACTTTCTAGTAGTTTTTGATGAAGTGAGTCATGTAAACCCAAATTACCATCTGGGACCCATCACAAATTTTCTGTGGGGTCTTAAGCACATAATGAAACTTTTTTCAATCCTTATCACAATGTGCATATAATAGCATTTATCCTAACATCAGCTACAGGATTGTAATGAATTAGTAGATAACATAATAGGTACTTTGTTAGATTGTTTGACATGCATGATATTATTCTATGGTCTCAAATACCCTATGGCAAAGCCAGGGCTACACAAGGAAAGTAATTTATACAATGTAATATTGCTAGTGACAGACATAGGATCCAAATTCCAGAACTCATTCTCACTTTCCTATTCAGCCTTTCCCCACCAAGAGAAACAATCATGGGTTACCTTTACATTAATCTTGCACTATAGGTTTATAAACATTAGGCCATTCAAACTTCACAACACCTATATGAGGTGAATGTCATCCAGGATCACAGGACAAGGTATTAGAGCCTAGAGGTCTCTGGCTAAAGTACCTCTGGACAAGTCTCTTCTTTTCTCTGGATCTCACTGTGCTCATCTTTTAAGTGAATGGATGGATTTGTTCACTTTTAGGGCCTGATTAGAATGAAATAGTCTCTATTCTGTTATAAAGGTCTTTAAAAGGAGAGGATGAGACTTCTAGATGGGGAGAAACATCTGCCCCATAATTTTGAAAATATGTAATTGAAGCTAGTTGTCAAGAACTTTCATAGAGCTCCAGAGTGGAAAATTAAAAAAAAAAAAAAGCTAGTGGTCTGTGGATGACTTGGCCTTTAAAACTCTAACTTCTTGTTCATTTCTGTTGGCTCTTAGACTCATCTATTATGGTGCACGAGGAACAGAACACGTTTCCTTTCACAAACTTAGCCCTGGAACTCATGGACACGTTTTGCTATTTTCCTTTTGAGGTTCCAGGGTATTACCACTTGACAATATGAGGTCAATGAACACTCTAAAACACTAATCTTTTTTGTTTGGGGGCTTTTTTAATTGGTTGGTTTGGGGTAATGGGACTTACTGCTTCCTCTTTATAAGACTAATACAAGGAAGTATAAATTTAAATATATTTTTATTGTTGGACAAGGCGTAATGGAAGCCACAAAATCAACACATATTTTGGATTAAACATTCCATATTTTACCAACATAACTTAAGGACTAATCAAAGATTAATATAAAGATTTATAAGCATGTATGCTGTAATAAGAATAGGCTTCGACTGAGATGGTAATAATTCAGTAATAAAGGGTTGCATGAATATGGTGGTGAAAAGTCATATTAGTCATCAATAAAATAGTCATGTTTGGAAAATAATGAGAAATATTAACATTACAGCATGTTATAAAACAGTAAATAATATATACCTCCGATTGCATAAAACTAAGTAGAACATAGATAAACACAGATGTATAAAGAGGTGAAACAATATAAATTACAGTTGTTATTTCTATTTTAGGTACATATGGTGGCACATACAATTGGGTTACATTACTTGCTTTTGTAAGGTAAAGTTCAAAGTCTGAGTTGTAATTGAGTCCTCACCCAGGAAGTGTGCCATCAAAGTTTTAATAGTGGTTATATTTTAAAGTGCTCAAGGTGAATGAGGGAAGTAAAATTATTGATTTAAATAGTCTTTACAATTCTTTTCTGTTTCCCTAATTTTATTTAATGAGTAGGTATTACTTTATGGGGAAAACAGGTAAACTTAGCTTATTGTATAAATTTTGGAAAATAGAAAAAAGTAAAAGAAAATCATCAGCTATAATTGTATGTGCCCATAATCTCACTACTATTATTAGCTTTCTGAACTGTTTTACTTACACTCTATTGCATTTACAAATATTTGTGATTGTTCTTATATGTGAAGCTTCATTACCGTATAAATATAATTTAGGCTTCACTTTTGGATGGTATTCACATACTTACTGTTAGGGGCTAAATTTCCTTCCCCTCCAAATTCCAATTAAAATCCTAACCCCTGTATCTCAAAGTGAAACTGTATTTGGAGATAAAGCTTTTAAAGAAGTGTTAGTTTAAACTAAGGCCATTGGGTAGGCCCTAATCTAATCTGACATATGTCCTTATCAGACGAGGGAATTTGGACAAAGGTATTCACAAAGGGAAGAACTGGTGCAGGTGCAGGTCCAGAACTGTTTAAAATAAATCCCTGTTGTTTACGCCACACCCCGTCTGTGGGTATTTTGTTATGGCGGCCCTGGCAGATGAATAAAATGGGCAAAGTTCTACATGTGGAAGATGCACCAGCACATGGGGCTCGTATTCTAGTTGGGAGAGGCTGAAAATATCCACTGAATATACACATCTTCAGGTGGTGTGAAGTGCTAGAGCGGAAAATATTCAGTGTAAATGAGAAAAAAGAAAAGCCACATTTCATGTATTTCCCATCTCCCTTTCCCATTCAGCTCCATACATTGCCTCTCAGTCATCTTAAATTCTTAGCTTTTGATAAGTACAGTCCAAATATACCATTGAGTCTTTTTTTGTTTGTTTTGAAAGCAGCTTTATTGAGCTCTAAATTACATACCATAAAACTCACTCATTTAAAGTATACAATTCAGAGGATTTTAGTGTATTCACAGCCTTGTCAAACTATCACCACACTCCAATTTTAAAATATTTTGGTCCACCTAATAAAACTCCCTATTGGCATTAGCAATCACATCTAATTTCCACCTACCTGTCCCTCCCCTGGCTGGTATACTAGGCAACTATTAATCTTATTTTTACTTACAGAGATTTGCCTATTCTGGACATTTTGTATAAATGGAATCATGTGCTTTTTTGTGGCAGAATTCTTTCTCTTTGTGTAATGTTTTCAAGATCTGTTTCTATTGTAGCATGTATCAGTATTTACTTTTTATTTTTATTGAGACAAAATTCATATAGTATAAAATCAATCATTTTAAAGTATAAAGTTCAGTGACCTTTAATATAATTACACGGTTATAAAACAACTGCCTCTACTTAGTTTCAAAATATTTTCATCACCTCTATAGGAGTCTCTGTACCCATTAAACAGCGAGTCCCCAGCCCATTCTCTCCCCACCCTTGGCAATTGCTAATCTGCTTTCTACATCTAAGAATATATTCTGGACATTTTATGTAAATGGAGTAATAAATAAGTGACCTTTTTGTTTGACTTCTTTCCTTTAGTAATGCTTTCAAAGTTCATTCACATTTTTGCGTGTATGATTACTCATTTTGGCTTTGTGGCCAAAGAATATTTCATTGGATGGACGCACCACATTTTATTTATCCATTATCTATTGATAGACATTTGGGTTGTTTCCACATTTTAGCAATTGTGAATAGTGTTATGAATACTTATGCACAAATATCTGCTTGAGTATCTGTTTTCAATTTTTGGGTTATAGACCCATACGTAGAATTGTTTTGTGTGGCAATTCTCTGTTTAACAAGTTGAGAAATCACCAAACACTTCAATAGAAGTGACACCGCTGCCACTTGGTGCTAATCTATAGCTTTCATATGAAGGCTAAAACCCAGTTATAGCACAAGAAATGGGGAGGGGGGCAAGGGAGGGGAGGGAAGGGGGAAGGATGGGTGGAGGAAGGGTGATTGTTGGTATCACACTTACGGTGCATCTTACAAGGGTACAAGTGAAAATTACTAAATGCAGAATATAAATGTCTTCATATAGTGATTAAAAGGCCATGAAGGCTATGTTAAATAGTTCAATGAAAATATTTCAGATTGTATATGAAGTCAGCACTTTGTGCCCCATGATTGCACCAATGTACATAATTTTGATTTAATAAAAATTAAAAAAAAAATGGAAAACACAATGAAGCTGGACAAAACAGACCAGAAACGAAAATGAAAAAAAATCCAAACCCACCAACCAACAAACCAAATAAACAAACAACAAAACTCCTGGCTGTCATTTAAGGAATATATGAGGGAAAAAGAGAAAAAAAAAATAGAGAAATAATGAAAATAGAATGAAAGTGAAGACTTTGAGAAAAGAGAGAAAAAGGAAGAAAAATGGCAGGAAAACCTATATAAGAGATAGTCACCTTAAAATTAGAAATAAAGAAACAGAAAAAAACAAAGAAAGAAAGAAAATCCTATGAAAGCAAAGAAGAAACAAGAACAAATCATAAAGAAGGACAGTATATGCAAGAGGAACTTGTTTGTTTCAGACAAGACACCCCTGGATTAGCTAACTACTGTCTGAGTGCCACTATATGAAAGCCCAGCCAAGATCAGCAGAGCATCCCTAACTGACCCACAGCTCATTACAGAGGCGTGAGAAGGCCAGGGGAACATAAAATGACTCCCCACCATACCATCACATATGCCACGAATAAAGGCATCATGTTAAACCAGGAGCTATTGGATAATGTGTTACATAGCGGCAGCTTTCCGATACAAAAATGAACTCAATGGAACTCAGAACAATTAAAATAATTTGTTGGTTTGTATTTTTGGCATCTATTCTGATATTTGAAGGCTGTATTTATGACTATTCTTTTATTCTCTTGATCAACTTTATTTTAGAATATTGCATTAAAAACTTGTTACTGCCAAGTGGAGACTTCTTTCCAGGTAAACAGGGGAGGCTGGAAGGACATGCATGTTTGTACAGGAAATTTTGTGACCCTGAATCAAATTACTACACAGAAATTCATACTCTCTTGCGAGGAATCTTTTGACATAAAGTTTAAGAAGATTTCTTAGTATAAGGAGATTTATGATATTGAAATGGTTCATTTTCCACCCATTTAGTGATTTGAAAAGGGGTGATAGTTCATTGAGAGAAACTGAAGGACTTATATATGTACATAGAACTGGAAGTTTTCTAGCTTCAAAAGAAGATAATTCAATATTAAGCGAAAATGTGTCCAACCCACATTTCATTACAAGTAATGATTCCTCTTTGTACTTGAACACCAGTCTTTCATAGTTTAATAAACACATATGTATGTAAAAATTAAAAAAGAAGAAAGAAATAAAAATGAAAATGAATTATTTTGCATGAAAATAAAATGTATAATTAAAAATATACTTCATTAGATTAAAAGTTTTCTCTGACTCAAAGGCCATACTAAAAAGAAACATTTATTCAAATCTGTCCTGTTATATAGAGGCCCTGTGGAGACATGTGGATGATAATTTTTGCCAAGCTGGTGTGTTAAATTATCCACTATCAGGAAGTACAGTTCAGAGAGTGATA
>CAUYRH010092493.1:0-81582 GCA_963574655.1 Perodicticus potto | reverse complement strand
GGCCGGGTGTTTTGGTGGGTGCCTGTAGTCCCAGCTACTTGGGAGGCAGAGGCAGGAGACTCGCTTGAGCCCAGGAATTGGAGGTTGCTGTGAGCTGTGATGCCACAGCACTCTATCCAGGGTGACAGTTTGAGGCTCTGTCTCAAAAAAAAAAAAAAAAAAAGAAACATAAGTTGTTATATATTCCAGAGCTGACATTGTTTTAGTGACATCAATTTAGTGTCATTCACCAAAATATATTCAGATCAATTTCAAACAGTAGAAAAGCAGTTGTATTTTACAGTTACCTATATTTGCTTAGGAAGATACAAAGAGAAAGTCTTTCTGTTACATCTGGAAATGTTATTGATGAGTTTAATTTCTGTTTTGATGGAGGTAATAATGATTAATAGGGAAATCCCAGTACAAGGTAAATGAAGATGGTATTGAATAAGAAGAAAGTGTATGTCTTATAAGGGAAGCATGTAAGCATATATTTTTAAAATGAAAGAGAAGAGAATTAGACCATGAAAGGACATAGCTATAAATATAAGAGCAAAGTTTAAATTCAATATTAAATGGAAGACAAAAATCGGGGAGGAAAGTTACAAGGAAAGTCAATCTTAGCAATGGCATGAGAATAATTTGTTTTGAGCTACTTTAGCAGATGAGGTGATAGAAATTTTACTTTAAGTTAAGTGAATATTAAAATAGGACATGAAGGAGAAAAAAACACACTTTGGGGCAAGCTGCCTAGATATTGATTGGCATGAATATTAACTTTATCAGTGCAGATAGGAATTTTTATGATTAAAAAATATTATCCCCTTACTAAGCACAGCTAATAGATTTTAATTGAGATAAGCATACAAACCACATTAAATTCCATTTAATTTATCATTATATTATCTTGGTTTATACTTAAGGGCATATATATCCTTAATTCCTCCATGTGGACCTACCTGAGTCATTTCATTCACTCCTACATATATTTTCATAGCTCAACAGCCTTAAACATAACTGACTTCTTTCAATACAGTCATATTCTCAAAAAAAGAAAACTTAAAACCAAAACCAAGTTTAAAGAAGAAGAAGAAAAATTTTGTAAAATTGAAATGAAATCCTATGTCTAAGAATCATATTATAGGTAAAATCAGATATAAGATTGATGAATAATTGGTAAAATGCATAAAATTAGAATAATTTGAGTAAACTCTGTATTCTTTCAGTCTATATTGAACTAATACATGTGAAAATACAAAATCTAGATCTCATAGGACTTAATACAAATAGTCTAGCTTCACTATAACTTACATGGTGGCTTAAAATAAATTTAGCCGTAAATAAAATCCTCTCTTCAATAATTGAAAACTGCTTTCTCTTCATTTATGTAATTGGGTGCTCAAACTTTCAACAGGAAAAGAATGAACTATTAAATAATTGGACGGAAAAATAAAAAAACAGAAAAGGTGGAAAATGGGCGAGCAGTATCAGTGGCCTCTAGTTACAGGATAATTTAGGGCTTGAATTTACAACGCAGAGAGAGATCTGTGAAGTTATCGTTCACACAGAAACACATTTATGCACCTTTTTCTACCACTAAGCAATCCATTTTCCTGTTCTAAATATTTCCATTTGTCCATTTCATCCATGAGGTGGTGAACTGTGCCTTTAGTAGTTGCCCTCTTTATTGTTTAGTCTTGATGCTCTAGCATAGACATAAATATGGAGTCCGTCTTGCTGTGTCCCAGGAGCAACCTAGACCAGTGCAAAGATCTGATTAATTGCAGAATACATCATCTGAATAATCACACAAAACAACCCTGGTGTGCTTGACATGCTTATGCCCTCAGGGCCTCATTGACTGTCAGGTAGGAGAAGAAAATAGGTGGTTGTTAGAGCATTTTGCATTTGCCTATGAATTTCTAACAGAAACAGAGGAGCCCAAGAAAAAATATACTGATACAGAGATTTTGTCTAAACAATGACAAAACACGTATGTGAAAACAAAAATTTTGTCTTTTGTCCAGTCTTCTTCTCTTTGAATACATAAAGCAACAGATTCCTTTCAGAAATTGTTATAAAATGAGCATTTTAAAAATGGATTGTCATGAGCACATGTTTGGGGGAGTAGAATTTTGCTAAAAATAGATCTGTACTCTTTCATATGTCTTCCCTGAAACCTAAGAATTAAAAACATAATAACCATTTGTTTAACTGATTTCAGGCCTCTTCTTATCCCAGCACTGTGCCAATATTTTGTTGTTGTTGTTTTGATTTTGATACAGTCCTACT
This sequence comes from Perodicticus potto, assembly GCA_963574655.1. Lineage (NCBI taxonomy): Eukaryota > Metazoa > Chordata > Mammalia > Primates > Lorisidae > Perodicticus > Perodicticus potto. Next base: position 79,308 of record CAUYRH010092493.1, on the reverse strand, counting down.
TTTACCTACCTTTTACAAATGCGAAGACTGAAGTTCAAAGGGTTTGGTAACGTGCTAAAGATCAGAATTTACTAAGGAAGAGAGCTTGGCATGAAATTCAAGATTAGTTGTCCCAGATACCATTCTTCAAAATACACCTGCTCCTTCTCAATAAATTATACTACTTTCATGTGAGCTTTATTTTTTTATTTTATTTATTTTTTTTTTTTTTTTGCAGTTTTTTTGGTTGGGGCTGGGTTTGAACTCGCCACCTCCAGCATATGGGGTCGGCACCCTACTCACTGAGCCACAGATGTGAGCTTTATAACAGGTGAGAACTTAAAATGCGGGTGCGTTTCTTTTGTTAGAGAATGGTGTGAGAAATCTCTCTGAAAAGTACTGTGAAACCTAATGAATCACATCTATATGTAGGCCATTATTAGGAAAAAGGCTGGTTATAATTAGGAAAACATTCTCTGGGGTTTCCCCTAGGATGCCTTTTTTTTTTTTTGCAGTTTTTGGCCAGGGATGGGTTTGAACCCACCACCTCCAGCATATGGGGCCAGCGCCCTACTCACTGAGCCACAGGCGCCGCCACATAGGATGCCAGTCTTTCTAAACTGAAGACGTCCTGCTAGGAATGTGGGAATAGGAAAAACGCACTTCTGAAATGGCCCACTAGCAGCATTTAACACAGTCTTTAAGTTGGATCTCGTCATTCGAGATACCTATAGTTTCACACTCCAAGTGTGTACAAAGTTCCGTAAGTCTTTAAGATTCTATATTTCTCAGCATATGTTTACTTCTGTGCACAGCAAAAGGTTCTGAACCCAGGATTTTGAGGTTGCAGTGAACTATAATTTAATGATGCCACTGCCCTCTCTCCTGGGTGACAAAGTGTGACCCTGTTCCAAAACACAAAACCGAAACAAAGAAAAAAAAAAGAAACTAAAACAAGCTAAGAAACATTTATATGACAAACTTAGTTTCTTAACTTATTAAAATACAGAACTCTATTTTCATCCAATACATAGAAGTACTTCAGCATTCAACCCAGAATTTTCTATACCTTAATATATTGGGAAACATTTTTAATCCCTGCAAGCTCCCACATTTTATCCAAAACAAATAAAGTACATGAAAAAGTACTGAGTTTAGTTGGAAGGAGTGGGACTTAGTGAATTAGCAAAATTTCATTCCAAATAATCAATGTGTATACATTTAAAAATACATACGAAGTTAAAATATTTGCTAACCTTTTAATTTATATAAAGATAAATAAAAAGAGAATGGCCATAAATACAAATTTTAACTCTTTGATCTCATCCTCCCTAAATATTTTAACTGTTTATCACTGACATACTGTTTCATCATAACCTTTCATCCAATTACCCAAAGATAAACTTGTAGCTGACATGTTTTGTCAAATATATTTGCATTCCGATGTATGAAAAAACTTTTTTCAGGTACATTCTGATTTTTTTTTCTTACTGAAATGAACATTTTATTAAATATCTTTTGTCTGAAACATTGTTAAATGATATGTTTTTTGCAAGGTTAGTAGTAAGCTAAATTACCTTAATTAAGAATCTATTTGCTGTCCTTAAACAAAATGATAGGATGACTTCATAGGCTTACAAAAAGTTTACTCTTTTGGAAGCTATCTGCGTTTGGAGCAAAAGCAGACAACTGGTAACAACAGATAAAACAGAATTCTGTCCATGAATTTAATGGCAAAAAACCAAAACTGCCTCTGTGTTGTTATCTACGCCAGCTGAGCCCGCAATTCTTTACTCCTTCCAAATATTACTCACAGCGAACTTATCAAGGGAGATTTGTACCAATGTCTGAATCAAGCAAAATGTTGATTTCATTCATTCTCAATCAAAACATTGACTAAGATAATTTTGATAGTATTTACATTATATTCCGTTTGTTATACTTTTAACTGTAGGAATGAATATATGTCTCATCATTTTATTCATTCTCTGTCATGGTTTCTTTTTAAAAATGGTCTCTTATGATTATACAATGTACCATGTTTGTCCACTTTCCAAATATGTGAAAAATATAATACACATGTTGTACATACACATAGAAAAAGAAAACAGTAAGAAGACGTAATTTCTGAAAACAAAGATTATGACTAATTGTTCTCGTTGGTGCATTAATTTCTATCTTCTTCCAATAAAGCCATGATTGCCCTGATTTTCTACATTCTGATACTTCAACACGTTTCATATTGACTTCTGTGTCTTTCGTCAGAGAATGTATAATAATGGCAAGATGCATCCTTTAGCTATATTCATAATGCATTTTCTCCCGTCTTTATGCCATTTCCACTCTACTTGCTTCAACATCCTTAATGACTTTTATTGTGTCTGTCAGACAATTGTCTGGGCATTAGGGAAATAGTAAAAAACATAACAAGTGACAGTTCCCGTTCCCAGTCTTACTGAGAAAAAAAGATATTTTTTTAAAAAGAAAGAAGCACCTAAACACTATGTAACAGGAAAAGTCCAGGCAGTATTACTGGTATTCAGAGAAAGATGGCAGGTTGGTTTTAAAGAGTGACAGGAAGGCTACTTTAGAGTAGGAAGGAAGGAAGGTCTTTTTAGAAAAGATATAAACTAAGATCTATCAAGAACCAGCTGACATGTTTGTAAAGATCAGAGGAGGATATATGGCCCTAGAAGAAGGAGTAGCTAGGGTAAAATCCTACCACAAGCAAAGTAATTGGTGAATTCACAGGAAAGAAAGAAGCAGCATGGTTGGAACATGGTAGTTAAGGGGGAAAAGGTTCTAAATAAGTGGAAAACCTAGCAATGGCTTGGCCAGGTTATGTGTGGTTTTGTAGGCCAGGGTAAAAATGTAAAACTTATTATAAGTATAATGAAAAGCTATTGGATTATTTTAAGTAGGTTGAATAGGTAATGATCGCTTTTTTATGGAAGTGATTCTAAACTCAGTAAGTAATTTAGCTGCAGAGCAGAATCTTTGCAATAATATCGAAATAGACTGGACCTCCAAGAAAGAAAATATGTTTAAGCTTTGTATTTTCACAAAAATCATTCTTGGAGCACAAATTGAATTTATGCAAGTGAGATAATTATTATTACTAGTAGTGGAATTAAAAACTGGCTTTGGGCTAAGAATCAGAACATGATTATTGGGATTTTTGGCTTGTTTGTGTGACCTTGAGTGAATCACTTTTCTCAATGACTTAGTGTTCTAATTGGAAAAAGAGTCACATGAATCACTTTGAAGAATTCTACAAAAGCAATCTGTTCCTTTTATACGATTCTTCAACAAGTCACTTCCTTTAGGTTGTTTTTTTAAGGGAAAATAAAGAAATGAAACAGTGGGACTATCTATCTAGACTTGTTACTACAAGAAATACAGAAAGTTCTCGTTCATCTGTTTGCAACTATTGGTGAAGAGAGAGTTTGGAAAATAATCCAAAAATTAGTTATCATTATAGAGAGCACTTATGCAACAAATTTTCCAGAATACTTGAATGAAGATGTCTAGAAAAACATATTCTTAAGGAAAAAAAAAGGATAATTTCATCAATTCATTAATCCTTTACAGACAGTAAAATTTATGCTGTGCTAATCTGGAAAAAAAAAGGTAAAGTTAATGCTACAATATGTTGAGATTCCAAATAAGTTCTTGGATTTAAAATATTCAGAGAAACCTGAATAAAATCAATAATCAAATGATGTGAATGTATTGTAAAGACATAAAGCTACTCACTTCTCAATTTATGTAATGTTTTGTATCAGAAACGTTTATTGCTATATACTGGGATCTATGTAGTCATACTCATTTATTTAAAGTTTATGAGGAAAACACAAATAACCCTGTGAAAATCAAGATACAATAATTACACAAAGAATGCCAAGAATCTATGTGTGTTATAGAAATATATTAGCAAATCCTTTTAAAAAGCCTAAGTGATTTCCAGATATAATTTGCCCATATGCACAAATTGGCAAAGCAAAGGATAGTGATTTCTGTAACTCCTAAACCCACTTTTCCATAGTCTACCTCTGTGAATTATCTCCTTTTCCAGGTTGCTTTTGGCATTAAAAGAATGTGGGGAGAAGAAAAGCAAACAGAAAAAGATCAACATCTAGATTAGAGCCACAAAACCTAGTCTTTCTAAACTGTCATGACTATATTTCTTAATTTTAGTTTTGGATACCTAGATGTAGCAATGACCACTTGCTGTTTTGGACAAAGAAATAAAACATGTTGAAGGACTTTGCTAAGTCACAGAAAGAACAATGGACTGATTAGCAGATTTTCCAAATTTAGTTGACTATGTATATTTTTACATGTCCCTTGGATATCCGACCTTCAGAATCTTCATCTGCAAAGTGAAGGGATTTAACTAAACTGCATTTCAGCTCTTGTACATTCCACAGTTGTATGGGTCTGCAATGAATCATGCACTATGTCATAAAATAAACATTTATTGGATCCAGCCAAACTTTCTGACTTCATCTCCAACCTCTTACTCCCTATCCTTCAGCCATATTGACCTTGCTTTTCCTGGAAGGAGCAAACGTGTTCTCATAGGAGAGCCTTTAAGCCTTATGTAGGTTCTGCTTAGAGTATCCCCAATGCTTACACTTTATTATTGTTTAAATCTATAGTCATTTGTCACCTTGTCAAAGAGGCCTTTCTCAGCCACCTCACTCAACCTGAAGGCCCTTTACTCTTTCATTCTTTTTAACACGTCTTATTCTCTTAACATTTGTCAATGTCTGAAGTTGACACCCTCCCCTTTACTCCATTCCTAGTAGAGGAAAGCTCCAGGAAAAGTGTCAAGTGTTACCATATTTAATTCTATGCCAAGGAATTTTGCACCTGATCATGTTTGAGTACTCATTTATTCTCAATGAAAGTGTAATATTTTTATTATACATCACACTCCCATATTACACTCAGCACATTCACAAACCATTCTAATTTTGTATTGTTCAGGATTGTCTTAACTTTTCTAATTTTCTGTTTTCTATATTAGAAAACTTAGTAACATATTTAATTCTTACTCTTGGTTCAAGTGTTCAATGTATTCTACCATTAAGTTTTTTGATAGTTACTCAACTGGCCCACATGCTTGTGTTTCTATATCTGTCGCTAAAGATCTTTCATAATCTCTCATTTTTTATCTACCCTGAATGGTAACATTAAAGTGTGCCTAGGAAACTAGCTTTGTATTCCTCCTTGAAACAATACAAACATCTAGTCTTCACTTGTTAATCTACCTTATTCAACCTAAGCGCCTTATTTGCAAGGTCCTGAAATACCTAGTTTACTTAAACTTTCAAACTCTCTAACTCCAGCTTCAGTTTCGGCCAAGTAAATTACTTTTTCAATAGCACAGTATGATAATTTCTCCTTCTTGGTGTTTTTCTTACTCTTTTCTCTATTTGTACATTTTTCACATTAACTTCTTTATTTTCTATTATCCAACCTCTACACACCTTTCAAACCTTAGCTCAAGACATATATCCTTATGTCTAACATTATCCAATAAATTCTCAATTATCTCTTTTTCTCTAAATTCCAACCACACTTATGAACTACTAAATAATTTATACTAAGCATAAATTATATTATACATGGTCATTTTTTTCACAACAAATTATTCTTCACGGTTGTGATCCTCCCAACCAAGTGACAATGTCTTGATAGAGGGTGCTTCATTCTGTGGCACAGATTAGGCACTTACTGAATGCAGGTATCAGCAAACAGAGACCATATTTTTAAATTTCACTTTCCTGAGGCCCAGAGCAGTGAAATACATCGTCTCTGGTTAGAATCTAGATAGTAGAAGAATCAGAACTTAAAGCCAATTTTCTTAACTCCTAGCCCAGATATCTTGTAATTTCAAACTTCCTAATCCAATCTCTTACAAGTCATTTATTTGAAGAACTAAACTGTTTTATAAAAGTAGTCCTAAAGTTTGAAGGAAAAACTTAGCAACATGACATAACACATGTATTGCTGAAGAACAAAATGTTTGTATTATATAACATTTAAAATAAGTATTTGGGATAAAAAAAGTCACAATTCTCAAATACTAGAATGAATGACAATTGCTTGGTACCCGGCATTTCCTTCCCAATACAATATGCAGCAAAGACTCTGGTGGGTACAGTAATGTTCAAAAGATTTTGCAGGTGTGGTCTGTGAACCACACATAGAACTGAAGTGGTGGCTGCAATTGAAGCATCTCTGCTGTGAGCTACAAATTGTGTTTGAGGGGGATACAGAAGCCTATGAGAATGGTAATTGGATATAGCTTTTGGGAAACCTTAATCTGACTCAGTCCCATATTTAGAAAGGCTCCCCAAGACTACCAAATGCTCTGAGAATCCTCTTTCTGTTGCTGAGAATCTAGGAAAAAAATAAAGATGACTACCTCCTCTTGTCAATAAGTTTTTATGACAAATGCAAATCAAAACCACTTTGACATATCATCTAACTCCAGTAAGAGTGGCTCACATAACAAAATCCTAAAAGTACAGATGTTAGCAATGATGTGGAGAAAAGGGAACACTTCTGCACTGCTCGTGGGAATGCAAGCTAATATGTTCCTTTTGGAAAGAAGTATGGAGAAACCTCAGGGATCTAAAGGTAGACCTGCCATTCAATCCTGCAATTCCTCTACTAGGTGTATATCCAAAAGACCAAAAATCACTTTATAAGAAAGATATTTGCACCAGATTGTTCATTGCAGCTCAATTCATAATATCTAAGTCATGGAAGAAGCCCAAGTCCTCAGCGACCCATGAATGGATTAATAAATTGTGCTATATGTATCCCATGGAATATTATGCAGCCTTAAAAAAGATGGAGACTTTACCTCTTCTACACTTACAAGAATGGGGCAGAAACATATTCTACTTTGTAAAGTATCTTAATAATGGAAGAAAAAATATCCAATGTACTCAGTACTGTTATGAAACCAATTTACAATCACTCACACTTTCATATGAAGAATAGATGACAACTATGGCCCAAGATGAAGGAGGGAGGATGAGGGGGATGGGAGGAGAGGGGGAAGGTCAGATCGAGGGAGGGTGAATGGTAGGATCACATCTATGGTCCATAATGCAAGGGTACATGTCTGATTTATTAGTATAGAGTATAAATGTCTTAACACAATAATTAAGTAAATGAGATGGGGTATATATTAACCAGTGTGATGAAATCAGCACATTGTACCCCATAAATACATTAATGTATACATGATCTATGTGTTTATGATTTAATAAAAAAAAAAGAGAAAACAGGTTATAGGAATAAAATAACATAAATAAACCCCATCAGTGAACATGTTCCCATTCATTGAACAGACACGTATTGCAAATTTATTGTGTGCTAGGCGCTGCTTTAGAATAAAACAGAAAAATCCTTGCTCCTGTGTTACTTATATACTTATAAGAGTTTTAGAAAATAAGCTGTGTGGCTCAAACTCTTGATTCAGAAAAATTTTTGCTTAAATTCACATTCTAGTTTATCACTAAGTGAAAGGAATAGTCCATTTCACACCTTAGCTTTGAAATCCCTAATTGTATATGAAATCAGCACATTTTACCCCACAAATGCATCAATGTATACATGATCTATGTGTTCATGATTTAATGCAAAAATAAAATTTTAATACCCAAATGGAAAATTATTTTTAAATTTGGAGTAGTGCAAAGTATATAAAATATTGATTTTGCTGAATTAGAATTTAAAGAGACTCCTTGTTATTATCAGATTGTTTCCTCCAAAGAAAAGAATGTAAGGAAAGGTTTTATTAATAATTGACAACATGGCAAATGACAAAGAGAGCACTGGCTATGAACATTGTTGAATGATGTGCTCTTGAGATACGTCTTCTACATGATGTAACCAAGTCCACACACTTCTCAGAAACAAACTCTCATTCTCTATGATAGGCAGAATAATGGCCTTGCCCCAAGGCTGTCCACGTCTGTACCCTACACTTCAAAAACGTTCTCATACATGTTAAGAGGGACTTGCAGATGTGTTAGAGTTAGAATCTTGAAATGAGGTTATCCTGGATCTTCTGGATAAGCCCATTCTAATCAGATGAGTTCTTAAAAGTAAAACAGAGTGGGGGGGAAGATGCATCAGAGAGAGTCAAATGGAGAAGAAGTTTGTGGTCAGGGGCTTTGTTATTGGAGGAAGGGGACCAAGAGACTATGTAGCTGGTTTTAAAAACAGCAAATAAATAAATAAATAAAAACAGCAAACAGCTCTCAGTCTACAGCCAGTAAGAAAGCAAGTGCCTGGGCAGCACCCATAACTCAGTGGGTAGGGCGCAGGCCACATACACAGAAACTGGAGGGTTTGAACCCAGCCAGGGCCAGCTAAAACAATGACAGCTGCAACAACAATAACAACAACAACAACAACAACAACAACAACAAAATAGCCGGGTGTTGTGGTGGGCACCTGCAGTCCCAGCTACATGGGAGGTTGAGGCAAGGGAATCTCTTAAGCCCAAGTGTTTGAGGTTGCTGTGAGCTTTGATGCCAGGGCACTCTACCCAGAATAACAGCTTGGGACTCTGTCTCAAAGTAAAAAAAAAAAGAAAAAAAGAAAAGAAAGAGAGAAAGAGAGAGAGAGAAAGGGAGGAAGGAAGGAAGGAAGGAAGGAAGGAAGGAAGGAAGGAAGGAAGGAAGGAAGGAAGGAAGGAAGGAAGGAAGGAAGGAAGGAAGGAAGGAAAGAAAGGAAAGAAGGAAAGGAAGGAAAGAAAAAGGAAAGAAAGGAAAGAAAGAAAGAAAGAAGATACCTTGGGCCTAAAACCTCAAAAAACTGAACACTAACAAAATAAATAAATAAATAAAAAATCCACCAAGGAAGCAGATAGATTTTTCTCGAGAGCCAGACTTGGTGCTTACAGAACTGTAAGATAATAATTTTGTGTCATTTGAGACCCCGAGTTCATATTTACTTGTTACATTAGTGATAGAAAACTAATACAGTAATATCTAGTAAGCATGGACCCAACAAAGAGTATTTAATTTAACAGAAGGAGAGAGGCCTTAACTGAATGAAGAACTACAAGAGTATCTTCAAGGACCATCTCCGACCCACACAATTGCCAAGTCAACACACGGAAGCTCAGGGTTTACCCCTGGGGACAGGACATTGATTAACTGGGATTCAACACCTTTAACTGGAAACAAAAAGTAATTTAATTCAAGACCAAGTCAATATTTAAATGAATATGCACTTGACAATTCTAGACAAATATGGAAGAAAAAGAAAAAATTCAGAAGTAACTTTGTTCTGAGCACATTGGAAGAGCCGTTCTAAGTCAGAGACTGGGAGCATTTGGTTCAGCATTCGGTCTTTCAGAGACACCAGGGTTTGTTAGTTCAACAACAAAATGAGTGACTTCCTAGTGCTAAACCCAAAGACTCCGCAGAATTTGTTCCATGTAGTGACCTTCAAATTATGGGACAACCTTCTATGCATTAAAATAAATATTTCTTAAAATTTTCCAGGTGCTGGGGTATAATGAATAAACCTGTATTGTTATAATTGTATAAACTAGAGCATGTAAAATATTTTAACAGCTTGCTCCAGTACCCTAGGTTATGATGAATTTTTATTTATAATTTTAATGATTTGGAATAGTTTTATGACAATATATATTTCGGTTCTTGCCAGAGTAAAGGTTTGATTTTATTTTCTTACCTGTGAAACCATGATAATATTAATATCTATATCATAAATATATCATGAGGATTAAATATGCATGGGAAGCTTGTAGAACCGTGACAATTACAACACCATTATAAATTTCAACTCTTGTTAATTGTTTATCCTTACATACTATATTACCATGTTCATTGTATTTTTGAAAAGCCTCTTTGAAGAGGCTGCCCATCTATGTTACACATTACAGTTAATTATTCCTTTAATTTTGTCATTAACCAACCACCTTCTAAACCTCATTGCTAGATACTGAGGTTAGAAAAATGATTTAAATACAGACTTCCTTTACCTTTCAAATGCTGATGGCCTAGCACCTTCAAATTAGAATGGAGGTCATGTGGTGCCATTCAGCCTAACATGGTCCAAACCAATATAACCAATGCTTTCCAAATTTCAGTGTTTTAAAAGATTTAAAAGATAATGTGACATTTCTTGCAGTGTTGGCTGAGTCAGAGCTTTTCCCCTGATAGGAATTTGTACTTCCATGAACACTTAGTGACAGAGAACACAGCCAAATAAATGTCTCTTCTCACATTATTTTGACCAAAACAAATCTCAAAACCTGAAAAAAAGGTGCAAATGTGTATGTAATCTCTCATCTGTCAGCAGGAAGAGAGACAGAGGCACTGATGTATACGGCTAATGCCCCATATGTGTAATTCCACCTCCACGATAAATAAATTCCTTAATAGAAATAACAAACTGAAAAGCAAGGGAAGGCATCTTCTGGTGGATTTATTATGTATGAGTCATATTCAGGGGTCATAGATTGTTGAAAGCTCTACATCATTTTAGATATTGTTCTTACTTCAATTCCAATAATAACTATAAATGCATCTATGAACTTTTTTCATAAATAGCAGTTTTTTGATGGAAATTTTGTTTATGAATAAGTTATATTTTTCTTGAACACCAAGATTTATATTGTCTTTGAAAAGTTGCATAAAATCAGTGATGTGCCCTTTTAATACCCTTTTCAAAAGGGAGGTATACTAGAATTTTTTTCAATCTTTCGAGTTACCATATATTTTTAAGCAAATAATTGAAGATTTTTAAAGTAATTTATCTACACTATAACTTTCTTTGAGGTAATTGTAGATCTCTGTCTAAGCCAATAACAGTTGTTTTTTATTTTTTTTTACAAACTCATGAATTTTAATGTTCTACAATTAGGTAAGATGATTGTGGCACTCAGAAAGTTTATACTGTATCTCACTCTGTTGCCCTGGGTAGAGCTGTGGTTTCATTGTAGCTCAAAGCAACCTCAAACTCTTGAGTTTGAGCAACCCTCTTGCCTCAGCCTCCTGAGTACCTGGGACTACAAGGACCCACCACCATAGCCAGTTTTTTTTCTACTTTTAGTAGAGACAGAGTCTCTTTCATTCTTGCTCTGGCTGATCTCAAACTCCTGAGCTCGAGCAAGCCACTTTCTTTGGACTCCCAGAATACTAGGACTACAGGCATGAGCCACCATGCCTGGTCTGAAAAACTATGTTAAAAATTATGTAAAGTAATATTTTGTGGGTATAGCGAATATATAGCGAATATATATAGCGAATTTTGAGGTCAATTTTGATGATAAATAGTCTTGCCTTACATTATAAATTTAGTAGCTGATCTGTGTGAAACCCCTTTACCATTCCACACCTACCATTTACACACACAGCTGCGTCACTAGACAGGATACCCTGGACTCGACTGGTGTTACTTCCATCATTTTGTGTATATGGTTCCTCACATCTGGATACTTTCCTTTTGCTTATTTACTTTTTATTTACTTCAACACCATTAAGATCATTGGTGATTATTCCAATCTTCATCGATTCATCTCATCTCTAAATATTTCTATTATCTTCTGCTTTGCAAATATAATCACATAAGTAAATACAGCTTTGTACAATCCACGGTTGCTTTTTTTGTATCTGTGCTGTCTTCTCATCTTGATCCCACACTTCGTGAGTATAGACACATTCTCTTGTACACAACCTAATACGTGATTATTAAATAGGCTATTAGTTTAAGTAAAACTCGTAAACTAATGTAAGTAGCTTTAATTTTCTATTTTTCTTCCTTTCTACATTGTTTATCTAACCATATTCCCACTAGCAGGTCCAGACATACACCCACGTTTCACACTTATCTATTACATAACAAAAAAAAGAAATAAAATCTGGAACTCTGTTACTAATGAGAAGAAAAAAAACAACACAATCTGATTGAGGCTGAGGAACTGACATATGTTCTAAAAACTTAGGTGTATGCCTCCATGGAGAGCTGACTCAACACGTTTCCCTCAGTCTCCTTCTATAGGCCATACGGTTTCGGGATAAATTTTCCCACACTTTTCTTTCTTACTAAGGTCAATTGCACTGTTTCTTCCTCCCTAGCCTTTTACAGTGTTACTCAAGACAAGGCATACATCTTTTACTTTACAGAGTTTATTTATGTAATAATAAACAAACAGGAGTTGAATAAGGTTTATAAAAACAAATAAGCTACAAAATCTTTGGGAGTCTTATAAAGTTATTCAGAATGATTATTTAATTCTTCCCCAAACTACTTTTTCTATTAAGTGATATCATACACTCAATAATTTTCAATTTTTCTACAATGGAGTTTCATTTAATAAAATATGAATAAAAACATGTCCGAATTCTTTCCATGTATTTCTGTATTTCTAAAGAGGAGATTCTTCCCTACTTCAGTGAAGAACTTATTGTTTCAATAGTTCTGAAGCAACTTCAAAGCCACTTGAGTTACCTAAAACAAAAAAGGTCCTTGGGTTCTGTATCCAGAGATTCTTATTCAATACGTCTGAGATGGAGCCCAGAAAGGTAAACTTCTAACAAGCTCCCATGATAACTACAATGCACAGAAAGCTGTGAGATATGGGAAACACTTCACTTTATTTCTAATAGGGAACAATTGCTGTCACCTTCTTGAGTCTTGACAGGGTCCTTTTAAGTTGTCGGTTTGGGAGACTGCATTAAAAAATATATATACCAATTTATGTACTTAAAATGTGCATTTAAGATAATCCTTGCATCTCTACTGAGCTGATATTAGCCAAAAAGAAAAATTCTTATAGATAATTTAGCAAAAATTTGGGTACTAGTGCTGGCACTAAACTAAGCTCTCTCTTTTTCAAACAAAACAAAGTTAGGTAAAGGTCATCAAAATATAGTTCATTTGAGATGATTTTTTTTCTAGCCTGTATAAAAATAAAACTTGGTAGATTTAATTTGTACTTGGACATTACAAATTTAAATCAAATATTCTGATATTTTAAATGTACCTAACTTCTATAAAGCAATACACACACACTTACTAATGGGGAAAAGTGTTAATTGTTGCTTCCTTTAATAGCTTCCAAGAAGTTACTCAATTCCTGATGTGGTAAACAATCCTTTTGTGGTAAAATATACAATGAAAGTTAATATTTTATCAGATATCATAAAATCCATCCAATATCCATTCAATCATTATTCACATTTTTTAAAAATGAAGTAGTAAGTAAATAATGTTTATATCAGTTCAGGTTAAAAATATATTTAGGAAGTTATTAATGTCTACATTATTTCTTGTAAACTATTTAAACAGGGATCTGAACTGCATAATTCATGAATTTTTCAAGTTCACTATTCACTGTGCATGAACATTTACTGATTTCTAAGCCATTATGCCGAACTATAAAAAAAAAACTAAATAATCATAGTAAATTTCAGTTACCAAAGAGATTGTTATCCAAGTAATCTACTTCATAGAAAGTTATTGCAATAATATAGCAGAATGGGTATATCAATTTCTAACTTGTAATTAAGATTTGCATTATTAAAACCTAGGCATAAATATATACAGAAAAGGAAATGCTTATTAAGTTCACTACCACCAATAAAAAATTAATAATATTGTAAAAAAATTAATAAAATTAACCTGAATAAGAATGCTCAGAATCTATTTTTTTACTTATGTATTTACAGTGCTTAAAGATTATTTGATTATGGGTGGATGGTAAACTTAGTCTACTCTCTTCCTAAAAGATGTTTTAAACAACAGATTTGCAGTATCATTTTTGTTTTAGTTTTCAAGGATGCCTTTACTTTCACTATTTTTTCATTATTGTTATTACCACAAATGTCTTAAAATAGAAAGCAGCAAGGTCATGAAGGAATATGTTACAAAACTTTCCATAATAACAATGGAGGTATGAAGCAATTTGCTCCAGACTAGGGAAACATTATATGAGCTCCACCCCCACTTATTTTAAATAGGCATCTTTCTGTCAATACTCTTTTATGTGGAATTCTTACTGTTTTGTATATTACTGACATTATTAAATTACTGCATATCACACTTATACTCTGACTTAGAATCTGTACCATTTTCTGCAAATTACAATAGGCAGCTATTATTCATCAACTGTACTTGACAACAGTTGTGAATTGAAATCTATGGCCAGATTTACGCTACTCTATTAGATCATTAAGAGACAATAGCTGTATCAAAAAGAATCTACAACTGAGTCAACATGCAAAATTGCTGATTATAACGACTAACATTTACAACATTTAGTACAATGAATATTAAAGAATGCCTGCTATTTACTAGGCACTGTGCTAAAGAATTTATGTGGATCGCTTGAATTTTTTATGTGGATCGCTTTTATCATTCCTGTTTTTTGCTATACAATCAACATCAACAAGATTATATAAAAATCACCTTGCCGTGTTTACTAGGTAGACTTCCCTATCCATGCCATCTGGGAGACTGTAGGGTGTGAGCATTCAGTGTTGGACAAAGCACACATTGACCTTAGAAGTTTTAATTATTCTGCTGTAATAGGGCCAATACGCAAAACCAATATTGCATATCGAAGAGGTTGAAGAAAACGGGGTTTAAGACAAAAACTTCCTCAAAAGATATGAACTTTTGAGAGAAGGAAAGGCAGAACCAGTTGTGCACTTGTGATGAGCTTACAGAGGAGTGGAAAGTCAAGGAGAGAGAACTCAGTGAAAATGAACAAAGTCGGCTATGAATATGACTTTATGTTTATGGCTCAATTATTTAACTAACATGGGCTAACAGAGCCAAAAGTAATACAATTTAGGTGTAATACATCTAGGTGTAATACATCTTAGGTGTATTGCCCAGCTGTAGGAAAAGACTACAGCTATAACAATCTTGCAGTAAGAAATTGTGATTATCTCTTTAACATATATCTTATCATTTTCCCTTCAGTTAAAATCATAACAAAAATTTTAAAAAGTCAGTTTTTATATACCCAGTTACATATATCTTATATATTATATTAACTAAACTTTTAAATATAATCTCGGAATATTTTGAAAGGTTAAAGCAACAAAAGGACTTAAGATTGTAGGAAAATATAGGATGTTATGATAATAATGTTTCTAGATTTGAATGAAATGTTTCTAAACCAACAACTTTTGTTTGTTTGGTGCACATTTGAATGTTATCGACAGAGTTGATCTAATTAGTGAGTTACCAAAGTGCAGCCTAAGTAAATACAATATCATTGTTGAAATTAAGTAGTTCTTATGTAAAGATAATTATTGTTTTAAGCCCCAAACCATTGAGTTTGGTAGAAATTAACTGTCATGACAAGGGACATTTGAATGTTACTGGAGAATGGCTGCAATTTACTTTTATAGTAATACTGAAAACAATAAGCTACAAATAAATGCAACTCATTTCTCAACCCCCCCAAAATTTTCACTTTTGTAAAAAATTACAAAATGAAACATAGAAATAATTTTCCTAATCTAGAATCTGTGTTCAAGTGTCTATGTTCACATGAAAAAAATTGAAAGGCTAAAAGTCATTGCCTGTATGCAATTGGTGAAATATAATTTTAATACAAATATATAACAAAGGAAAACAGAGAGTTGAATTACCAATTTGCTCTGTAAGAAGCTCTCTCATGGCTTGTATTTGTTTGTGTCATACAAACCATCAAATATAAAAACATCTTTGTATTATGGGGATAATGTATGCTTTTTATTAAAAAGATAGAGGCAAAGTATTTTATGGATTTCTTGTTATCAGTGACACTAGGCATGTAAGATTTATAAGTACAGAGCATATAGACTGAGAAGTGCACGTTCAGTAATGTAATGGGAGAAAAAGAATCTCAACAAGAAATCACAGATAATATCCTCCTATTGTTTTCAAATTTCCTGTTTCTGAGTAACAAATTATTTTATTTGGAACTTGTAGTGGTATGTCTAACTCAGAGTCCCATCTCAACACAAATGGAGAACTTGGTCAATTCTCTTAAAATATAGTGTATTCTTGTTGTTATGTAGAAATGAAAAATAATGTGTTATTCCAAGTTAGCAGATAATTTCTCTGCTGTGTTTTGGAGACCCCTGAAGGCATAACTTGCAGAAGAGTTTTGGTTTAAAATATCAGCAAATACCATAGTCAATACGGTTTTATTACTCATATTTCAATACCATTTTACTGCGCATATTATTAGTGACCTGAGAACCCCAATCAGTTTATAAGGTAAAAACTTTGAATGAAATTTGAGTACAACGTAAGTACAGGTCTTTCCATTTTTAGAAAGTGTTTTCTAACTTCAGGGCAATAAATGTTTTATGTATTGCTTTAAAACATTTTCACATAGATCAATTTGTTTATTTTATTTCTTAAATCTTACAGTTATTCAAAAATTAACATAACAACACTTATAGTTTTTGATTGAAAAGTTAATTAAGACAAATGTACCACTAAAAAATATTATTAAACAACATATAATACCATTTATCACTTTTTATACCTATAGACATAAAAATCATTCCATGAATGGATAATTGGATGGATAGATGAAAAGATGTGTAATGATCATGGGCAGAATTGTAAAACACAGGGTCATCAATTACATTAACTTTTCTTAAAAAAAGAAGATCTAAGTTCTGAGGGCAAGTATCTAAGGCATATTCCAAAAATTTCAAGTACTTCAGTTTACTTAAAAAATAGGCTAAAGAGGGTTGAAGAATGTTTGAGGAAGGGGGAAGAACAAACAAATGCAGGCTCAGCATCTGTAGTACAGTGGTTATGGTGCCGGTCACGTGCACAAAGGGTGGTGAGTTTGAACCTAGCCTAAGCCAGCTAAACATCAATGACAACTACAACACAAAAAAATAGCTGGGCCTTGTGGCAGGCGCCTGTAATCCCATCTAATTGGGAGGCTGAGGCAAGAGAAATCCTTAAGCCCAAGAGTTAGAGGTTGCTGTGAGCTGTGATGCCACTGCACTCTACTAAGGGCGACATAGTGATACTCAAAAAAATTAATAAAGCCTCACAAGAAAGGAGAAATAAGAATCCTATGTACTCAATTCTGATATGAGGATAATTAAGGTCCTAGTACATAGTGGGGGGTGGGGGATGGAAAGAATTGGGAAAGGGAAGAGGGGTGCAGGGTCCAGGGGTTTGGTATGCCTTTGGGGGGCAAGGCACAAATATAAGAAGGGCCTTATCTAACAAAAGCCATTAATGTAACCTGGTTCTGTGTACCCTCAGTGAATCTCAACAATATAAAAAAATTACGATAAAATAAAAATAAACATAAATAAATAAATATTTTAAAAAAAAGAAAAAAGAAATGCAAGTAAGATTTGGTAAAACTTTCAGTCACTGGGTCCACATAATTTTAAATAGGGAATGACCCTTTCTAATAAATACTTCCCTTTACTCTTTAAATACTTTCATTTCTAAAAGTTAAATTTATGATTTCCTGTGTGAGGAGAAAAGTCACAGGGTAATGATCCAGTAGTTACAAAAGAGAAACAAATGACAGAAAATATTTCTCATGACCAGCAATATATTTAAATGTAAGAAACTCCTAACTGATTTTGCTGCCTAAAATGTTGGC
Source organism: Perodicticus potto (assembly GCA_963574655.1). Classification (NCBI taxonomy): domain Eukaryota; kingdom Metazoa; phylum Chordata; class Mammalia; order Primates; family Lorisidae; genus Perodicticus; species Perodicticus potto. Next base: position 61,676 of record CAUYRH010092493.1, on the reverse strand, counting down.
TGCTGCGGGATAATGTTGACATTATAGTTGGATTAATTTTTCTAAAAGGAAGTTCTAACCTTCGTATTCCCTTGTTTCTAATTCTTCATACAACTTCCCTTTGTGTGAATGATAAAACCCATCCTTCTTTGGAAAATAGGGACAACTTTCAAGAAAGGGTGTCATTTTTTAATTTCAGATTAATATGAAGGTACATTATAATTAAGTTATAGTATTTGCATTTGTTAGGTAAAGTCCAAATTGTAGTTGAGCCCTTCACCTAGGAGGTGTGCCATACACTTCTATGCTGTACCCAGTAAGTGAGAGCTTACCAAACCCTCTCCCCCTCCCTCTTCCCCCTCCTCATCCCTCTCCACTTCTTGAATTTACTTGTTTTTTTTCTTTCCTGTGGGCATGTAGTTGTCCATCTACCAGTTTCATATCAGTATTGAGTACCGTAGAAGCTTCCTTTTCCATTCTTGTGATACTTTACTTTGGAGGATGTTCTCCAAATCCTTCTTGATAAATTCAAAGGACATAATATCTCTGTTTTTCTTTATGGATGGACAGTACACTCTCATGGCCTCATTTTTAAGCTTTTGTCTTCTGCACACAACAGGCATGGTATGGTGCTTGTTGGTCATCCTTTGAACCTTCACTCATCTACAGCACGCACTCTGAACTCCCCTCCCCAAACCCTCTCCTGGTTTTACCCAGTACATCTCTATGACCTTATGTATATAGGTTGCTTAATTTTTCATCTCCATTTTTTTCTCATCTGTGAAATGAGAATAATAATTAAAACCTTTTGTAGGGATGTTTTAGGGGTGTAAAATTTCATGAGAATTCATTAGGGCAGTGTCTGGCACATTTGTTCAAAAATATTTATCTATATTTATCATAATTGTCTATTATGTGCAATATGCAATTTTAGGTGCTAGAGTGAATAAACCATACTACTTTCATGGTTTCTAATATTTGTTAAATAAATATTAGTTTATATTATTAGCAATGATTCTTTAAGACTCAGTTTAGACATCCTTTCCCCCTGATCTGTTAATGTGACCCTCGACTACGATTTATTTGAATGTTTGTGTCACCTCCAAAATTTATGTTGAAACTTAATTACCGGTGTAACAGTATTAAAAGGTGGGATCTTTAAGAAGCTACTCTTTCCTGGATGGGATTGATATCTTACAAAAGCACATTTTTCTTAGTACAGTATCACAAGAATGGGAAAAGCAAATATCCAACATATTCAATACTAATATGAGGCCAGCTGATGATCTAATATAGCCACATAGGAGGTAAACTCAATTCAATTCTAGTTGGGGGAGCAGAACATGGAAGTGAGGAGAGGGGACAGGGGAGAGGAAGGATTGGTGTGCTCCCACTTAAAGGGCACAACACAATTGGACATACTTTCTGGATATGGGACAAAACTACAAAATGGACTCCACCTAACAAATTCAAATATTGTAACCTGTTTTTTTGTACTCTCACATTAACTTGAAATACACAACCAAAAAGGGGAATAAACTGAAGGGAACTAGGTAGGACCTTATATCCCCCTGCTCATCTGATAAGACATAACCACCAAGGCAGTAAGGCACCATCTTAGAAGCCGAGAGCAGCCTTCCTCTGACCCTGAGTGTTGGCACCTTGATCTTGGACCTCCAAGCATTTGGAATATGTTATTTATAAACTACAAAAAATTACACAGTTTGTGAAATTTGTTAAGGCAGCAGAAACAAACTGAGGTACTCTCCCACCTCCTCTCTTTACATCTTCTGACTTAACTCACACTACCTTTTACTCTTAGTAGTTATGACCTCCACAGTTGTCCCATGATTGTCAATGGCAGAGACTAAGGTTTGTTCACCTTTCTTTTGCCAGTGCTTAACATATGTTGGTCACACAGATAGAACACACAAAGCACTTGGGGAGCGATGGCATATGCCATTGTCATATCTGGTGGAAGAAGTGACAAGGAAGTGGCTAAGTGCGGAGAGCAGAAACCTAACGTAGCTAGGAACCAAATTGCTGGTAGGAACTATTCACTGGTGCTACCATGCATGATAAGAAGCTCTTAGTGACCCATAACTGACCTGGGGCTTATTACTGCTCTACCATAGTATGGGTAGAGCTTTCGTGAAGGATTCTAGGAAGACACTACACATTGGTGTAGTAAGGAAATTATAATTATAACCTAACCTATTTTATATTATAATTGCAACCTGTCAATTACCTCAAAGGCAGGAAATAGCAACTGATCTTGCCAGGAGAAAGAGGGGACAGACTAGTGGGCACATAAAAGACAATGTCACCGAGAACGACCCATCTCTCCATCTCAGACATACTTTTTCTTTGCAATAGATGTTGTGTGTGACTGTGCCATATTTGGGATCAGTCTGTCATTGGCTCCACTTGGTACCAGTGCTCATTCTTGACACTGGGAACAGGGGGACAAGGGAATGTCCAGTCAAACCTAACGCCATTTCAATATTAAGTTAAAACAATCAATCCAAATCAAACCACCCACCTGCATTTTAAACTTCCTTTCTTGATACTGCGGCCCAGCCATTTCTCCAAAATTACATCAGACAAATTTCTTTAATGTCTCCCATTGTAGGATCAACATGAAGGAAATGTGTTTCACTTTCAACAAGGAGACACATTGCCATGAAACCTTAAAATTATGTATTTCCATCTTGAAAAGGGTGTTTTAATGCCTGAATAAGGACTGCAACATCCATGGGAGAAGAATGTTTTTCTAGTTTTGTTCATTTCTGTATCTTCAGAACAACCTGACACACAGTAAGTGTCTAAAAAACATTTGTGAGAGGAGAAAAGGAAGTAAGGAAGGGAGAGAGGCAAAGAGAAAGGGGTGGGAACTACCAAGAAAGGTCTGGTTTTCATTAATAGGATAACCTGCATCTTTACAAGCATGCATGTATAGATAAAAATAATCTAAACCAACATATGCACTTATCAAATACCTATGAATATGTTTATAATGCATATGTTAAAAGCAAGTATAATATGTATATATGTTACTATACGTGGGTCATTAGAACAGTTTGAGATACATAAAAATCAGGAAATATTAAATCTGTGCAGACAGAAACAAATGAAGCCCTCTCAAGCAACACCAATGAGCCAAATATGTTGAAACTTGCATGGGTGGATCAGAAAGGATGCTGTCAAATGTGTTTCTTGGAAGTGAAATAATGGACCATAACTCAGCCTGTCTCAAAACTTTCAGTGTGACCTATGAATCTAATATGACTTTATGTTTGCATATATGATCTGGCTTTTTATGGTTTTTCTTTAAGAAAAAATGTGAGTATATAATTTTAAATGAAAAGATGTTCTCATTTAGGCTAGAAAATCAAGAACAAAACAAAATTTGTCTCATTAAATCGTTAAATGAGTCAGCATCAGATTGTTACGTTTCTGATCCACCTTATACATATGTAGCTGCTAGGAGCTTGTGTTCTGTTTGCTGTTGATGTAACTTTATCAAAAATAGTTACTAATCTAGAGACACGGGAAAGTTAACAGTCATAATTTCAGAATGATATAAATATATATTAATAATAAACTCTTTCTCTCCATTTAAATTAATCCTTCTTTGGTACTTTTACTATACAGAGAAATGGTTTCAAATGTCCAGATCAAAATCTGTGCAAAAGAGAATAAACTGAAAGCCAATCTATTGAGGGTAAGAAAAACATAAAATATTGGGGTGAACGTATCGATCCCAAGAGACTAAGAAGTAAGTGTACCTGAACTTAATGATCATGTGTGCATGCATATTTTATTTTTGTATCTATGTCTATTTGCTGGTGGGCTTGCCATGCAAACCAGACAGCTCTCAGATGTCAAAGGAGTTACTTGTCTCAATATTTATAGGGTTAGGTTGGTAAGATGAATGACCCAGTAGTTTGCATCAACTAGACAGCGTCAGTCAATGGGTACCATCCCAAATGTGGATCCATTTTGTCAAGCATCAGATCCGTCGACAAAATTGAGGACAATATGCTTTCATATGTAATCTGATTTTTAAATATTGGAAGCTAATTTAAAACTAATATGTAAAAGACAGACAGAATAATAGAAACTGGTCTCTAGCCTGGCTGCAAGGAGGTTAGACGTGCACGCACGCACACAAACATCAACATTTGAGTTTGGTTCTAAAAGCTTAACAATGTCCCTTGAGTGAAGTACAGGACTTAGAGTTTAAACTTATTTATTTCTCCACTTTTCTCTTTTGAAATATTCTCATGGCAATAGCAGGACTCCAAAGAGGTGGGTAAGAGGGTCTGAATGACTGAATGTGAACCTTTAACCAGTAAACCAATTATCTTGTTCTTGTCTATAAAGCAGGGACTAACTACTTACTGAGAATAAAGAGCACACTTGAAAGCCAAATCAAGAAATATATTAACATTCCTCTCTTTTTAATGTGCACCCCAGGACAGTTTTAGTAACAATTACAAGAAAATTACTTGAAAAAAATTTTGTTCACAGTGCAATTAATTCACCCCGATTGAAAGGACTATGCAGTTGGCAAAGAAAGCATCGATGTGCCCTTGATTAACATGGCAGATTTATTTATAATCTGCCAGTGTAAACAAATAATCTATTCTCTCCCTGTGCCTTATCAGGGATGCTATTCTGCATTTCTGCCTGGCCTATCTTGTCACATGCTCTGACATCTGCCAGTTCTGCGGCAGACGCTGCCATTGTGAAGTCTAAGTTTAACCCACTCTATCCTCTGGGAATATCCTGAACAGAAATTTCCCTGACATGTAGAAAATTCAGAGTCTCTTGTGTAAGCTTCCATAGAGTTCACAATGTAAAATACCTTGCTTTTTAGGTCACTTATTCTTATTTAGTGCGTATTGTCAGAGGTTATTTAGTGTATTCTGCCAGAATTTGGGATGCTTTGTTTTTCCACGATGAACGACTTGTGAGTACTATAAAGCCATCTGAACTGCTGGCACTTGCTGCCCATTGGATACGCCAGACGCACATCAAATATGCATCTTCCCCACTCTTATCACATAGGAAGCAAAAGACAAAATCCAATTTCTGTACATTCTTTGAAATAGAATTTTGACAAGTAGTTTAGGCACCATTCACTAGGAAAAAACATTTTCTATTCTGAGTTAAATGCCATCAATGAGAATACTGTAACTGCAAACTCAAGCTTGCTGCCAGTTCCAAAAACAGCGATGTATTCATCAAAAGGAAAATTAACCTGTTTGATTTATGTATCGCATTGGAAATTTGGACTTGTTTGCTAAGCAGTCACAACTGACTATTTTCTGCACTCATCCATTGAATCGTTTGTTAAGGGGATCAGAACTGAGTGGTGAAAGCTGCCTGTCCAGTTTCGATGACAGTCATCTCTAATACTGGGAGGAATAAGGACAATATATATTATTTGAGTCTTGAAAATATGTGCACAACTCCCTACTATGTTTTTTACTATTTTCAGGAAAAGAATAGTACTTGCTTTCCAATGCTAACCTTCCCTTAGCTCATCACACTCTATATTTCTCTCGTCTTTCAAAAAATTGCTCAGTCTTTCCCTTGGCTTATAAATTCAAATTTTTCCTCTTTATTTGACCCGTATTTAAATTATCATTTAAAATAATCATAAAGGCTACCTACCATGAAAATAAAATTTATCCCACATTTTAATGCGATTTTTTTGTTTGTTTGTTTTTTCCTTGCCAATTTACTTGAGGTCTTTAGATTCTGCTGCGGGGAGAGGAGAGGATGGGCAGAAACCTGCCTAACAGGTGCAATGAACACTGCCTGGGTGACGGGTATACTTTATAACCTTGACTCACGCACAACGGAAGTCATCCATGTAACCCAAAACATTTGTACATGTAATATTTTAAATAATAAAGAAAGTTAAAAAAAAAGTTATCATCTTTTCTTTCTCCTTTTGTCTGGCCTGAATGTTACTGAAAGAATCATATGTACTTCCCTAACTCATGATGTCCCTTAAATCCCAAAGACAAAAAAGGACCGTCCTTGGAGGTCATGGGAAGCTGCACATTAGACGCACTGGCCTTTTTCAGTCATGTCACAGACGTGGTCAACATCGCCTTCCTCAATGTCCCATTTCCTTCTGTTGTCTTCCTACCGTTTGAACTGCCCCTTCTCTGGCTAGCTACGCTGTCTTTCCCGTTCACTGTAGATACTCCTCAGTGTAATATCTTCATTTTCCTTTGTTTAGTAGCTTTAACTATCATGAAAGATCCTTCAGTGGAGCTTCCTAGAGAAGTCTTAACCATCAAAAATCTCAAACTAGTCTAAATAGATACAGATGAAAGATACAGCACATATAGCCTTAGGCTGGAGGGTAGGCTACCCATTTTCACTTTAAACAGATTTAAATTCAAACTTTGCTTGTCACTGGCCATGGAACACAGGGAAAAATACTTCACCTCTTTGTGTCTCAGTCTCTTACCTGCAATACAGGGATAACAAAGGCACCTACCTTACTTTTGTGAGAATGAAGGTGGTTAATATATGCAAAGTGCTTAGCACAGCATTAAAAGAATTATGAACATTCAATTAAGATTCTACATCTTTGCAATGTGTGGCCTTCTTTCTAAAGCTGGCATTCCCCCCGATTCAAGATGTCTATTGGCCTAAGTTAATTTAACTTCCCCAGGCTCAGCTTAGTAGCCAGCTTTTTCATGAACAATTGTTTTTCAGTCTTGTACTTGAAAACTTTTAATGTGCTTACTTCAATGATAATAAAATCCAAACATGTCAACGTGATCTGAAATTCTGGCTCCATCCTCTCCCTCCATACTCACCTCCTTTCACTATGGCCTGTGTTCACTGGCAATTTGTCAGGTCTTGGAACTTGTGGGGCTCATTCTCACTGGAAGTCTCTGCAAAGAGCTCAGATTTCTAAATGGACGCATCCTTTTCATCGTCCCTTTCTTGATACAATTGACACCTCATTGAGAAGCCTAAGCTGTCCACCCAAACTAGAGGAAGCCCTTCCAACAGTCACTCATTTTTCTTTATATCATTGCAAATACTCTGAAATTACTTCTTTGCTTATTTCTTTTCATCCTTTTCATTTAAACTGTGACTTCCTTGAGAGCTGGGACTCCATTTTTTCATCACAGTATTTCTCACGCTAACTATGCTGTCTGACATATAGTAAAATATTGCCTAAATAAATAAATGCCTCCCAAATACTGTGATAGAAATAATTGTTACATTTTTAAAGCAATAATACTTTATCTGTATATGTTTCATGGTATTTCTTACTTTCTAGCTTATACTAAGGTAGTTTGTGGATATGGTTGACCGGTGAACAATGCAGAGTTTAGGGTGCCATCTGCACCTGTAGTCAAAAGCCCAAGTACAATTGTTGACTCACCCAAACTTAACTGCTGATAGCCTATTATTTTTGAGGAGCCTTACTGATAACATTAACACACATTTTATATATTGTATGTATTAGATACTGTATTCTTATAATAAAATAAGCAAAACAAAAATCACGAAGAAAATCACAAAAAAGACAAAGGTGAGGTGTTGTCTCAGGGGAGACACAGGTGGAAGAAACCTGCACGTCAGTGAACTTGTGCATCCAAATTAACATTGTTCAGGGGCAACTTTGCTCATTAGACTCTTAATCTCTTTGAAATCAAGAACTAAAATTTCTTCATGTCTACTCATCTTTTCTTAGCACTTTGCAAGTACTTTTTTACGTATTAGTTGATCAATAAATACTTGTGAACGAGATGGCTTAGTAAATGTGTGCCAACTTCCTTTGTAGCCAAGTGAATGTCTAATTGGCATTAAAAGACATTAGAGCTCTGGAGTTATAGTGAAATGTCTTCGAGGAGTTAGACTTCAAAGCACTCAACTGTTAGACATGACATGAACCATTACATTCAATAAAATCCACCAAAAATTTATTGCCCACCAACACATGGCATGTGCATTAAATCTGCCAATGATTTTTAAGTGGTACTGCTAATGATATAAGAAACATGTCTCAAACACCTCCACAGCTCAGAAATAAGATAAAAGAATGTCAAATAAATGAACAAAAATGAATAGCACAAGTAATGAAATAAACATGAGATAAAAGCTAATAGCTACACTAGAAGGCTTGAAGAAGGAAGAGTAATTGGCGGGACCACACCTATGGTGCATCTTACAAGGGTATATGCAAAATTTACTAGGTGTAGAATATAAATGTCTTAACACAATAACTATGAAAATACTATGAAGGCTATGTTAACCAGTTTGATGAAAACATTGCAAATTGTATACAAAACCAGCACATTGTACCCCATGATTGCATTAATGTACACAGCTATGATTTAATAAAAAAATAAAAAATAAAAATAAAAATACTTTAGAAATACATTCTTTAAACTATATGAAGTAATATGCATCTAGATAAAATTTCAAGTATCACTTCAAACCAAACCAGAAATGTTATAAAAGTCCTTAAGGCTACTAATCCGGGTCACTAGGAGCACCACTTCATAGTATTGCCTATTCATTTACACTGGAAAAAAGGTGACAAAACCCTGGCAAAGTGTTTACAAGCATTTTTTTCTTTCTTTTTGGTCATAAAGTTCATGTTAAAAAAATACTACTTTCAAACATATATGTTTTGCAAATTTATCCTAAGAGTATAGCATTTTTAGTTGCCAGAATTAAAATGTTTCTTTTAAATATTATTTTAATGTTAAGTTATTATAAAGCATCATATTTAAAAGTAACATTTTTATGACACTCTTTTGGTGAATATTTTAGACACTAAAAGCATAATGCAAAAATTCTGGAACAAAGAGATGGAAACCAATGCAAGTATATTTAAGGTTCATTTAAAAATTCAGGATCAATATTTCTATGCCAGAAGACTTTATTTTTACAATGACATTGATTTATTTTTCAGAAAAACATTTGAAATAATCTTTTATGTGGTGAAAAGATGTGTAGGTTTAAATATGCATCAAATTCTCATTTAAATGAATATATTTCAATTTGAAAACTTTTAGCAAGCCTATGTTGGAGACATTTCTCCCTTGCATATTCAAATTTTTTTAGTATGTGTTTTATAATACTTGTGTTTTCTTTTCTTTCAATATCCTAAATAGCCTGCTTTTATTCAATCTACAGGCTCTCTTTCATATACTATTTTTTTTTTTTGAGACAGTTTTACTTTGCACCCCCTGTTTAGTGCTGTGGTGTCTTAGCTTACACAAACCTCAAACTCTTAGGTTCAAGCAATTCTCTTGCCTCAGCCTCCCGAGTAGCTGGGACTTTGGGCACCTGCCACAATGTCTGGATATTTCTTTCATATACTCTAAAAACAATGTTTGATACTAGACCTCCCATTTGATCCTGCAATCCCATTACTGGGCATCTACCCAGAAGAAAAAATGTCCTTTTACCATAAGGATACTTATAATAGACTGTTTATCACAGCTCAATTCACAATCGCCAAAATGGGGAAACAGACTAAATGCCCATCAACCCAGGAATGGATTAACAAGCTGCGGTGTATGTATATCAGGGAATACTACTCAGCCATTAGAAAAGATGAAGACTTGACATCTTTTGTATTAACCTGGATGGAAGTGGAACACACTATTCTTAGTAAAGCATCTTAAGAATGGAGAAGCAAAAATCCTATGTACTCAATTCTGATATGAGGACAACTAATGACCCAGTACATGGTGGGAGGTCAAGGAAGGGGGGAGCAGGGAGAGGGAAGGAGGAAGGAGGGTGGGAGGTCACAGAGTGTGACACACCTCATGGGGATGGGTCACTGTTATAAGGACTTTACCTAACAAATGCAATCAGTGTAACCTGGTTTTTTGTATCCTCAGTGAATCCCCACCCCGACCCCACAAAAAAGTCTCCATTTTGTTAACATCTGCCCCTGTGCTCAGTCCCTCCTCTTTCTGTTCTTACCACCCTCCATCATGAAACATGGTCTACTCCCTTCTTATATTGTGATCTTTTACTATGCTAAAGTCATAAATGACTCCCCACAATTACCCGTGGAATATAATGAAAAAGTGTTTCAACCTTGCATACAAAGCAGTCATGACTTAGTTTTTCTCTTCTTCAGCATCTTCTGCAAGTTCCTCTGTATTTTTTTCTCCAGCAATATCAGCATTGTAGAGGATTCCAAAACATGTCACACAATTTCATAACCCATTGCATTTCCATGTTCTCTTCCCATTTTTTGGAAAAGTCCCTCATTGCTTATTGGTTTGGCAAAAGACTACTCATTCCTTGAAACCAACTGAAGATTGAACTTATCCCCAGTAGGCAGACTTAGAAGCTTTGTTCCCTGTGATTCTAGAATATTTTATATGAACTAACCTGTTTTACTGCACATGCTACTTTGTACTTTAACTATTTGTATTTTTGTACATCCTACTAAAGCCTAGCCACCTTTATAGTACTATATAGCACCCTTCTTCAAACGCTTTTAATAGAGAAGTTGAAAGATACATGATAATGGATCTTTCATTTTAATGGCGATATTATGCATTCCCTAAAGGTTGACACATTTTAAATAAGTATTTATTATTAATAAATAAACATCAATAAATCTCCCATAGTATTACTATACTTTGTATATCAGTAAGTCCTATGACATTTGAAACTGACATCACAGGAAAAATTTGCTTCCTAAGTTTCTGAGTTATCAATATTGTTGAGATTAATTTAATAATCTTATTTGGAATACAAATTTACGAGACTCGCAGAAGTAATTAGTGTTGAACTTTATTTTTCATTTATTCATAAGGTTTATTCAGATAATGACAAAGCAGGAGTTTAAAATTCCTTAACTCTGCATGTGGTATTTTAATTTTATGCCTAGAAGGCATCTCACATTATGCTACAAGCTGCCACAATCTGTGACTTTTCTCTAGGTATATTTCCCATAAAGAGGTAGTGACAGAATTGGAGTGACAGAGGGTGACTTTAAAGTCAACTACTCTGGCACAGATGTGCTCCTAGAAATGCAATAGTGTTCAAGAACCAAATTACTTTCCACTGAGGAAATCCTAGTAAACTGATACTGATAATATTGCAATCAACTGAAAAAGTGCTACCACCTTGCATTATCAATGATTCTTGGAGTCATCATAGCAGCATATTTTCATTAGAAAAAAAATACATATGCAAGACAGTACCCTTCCCACTCCTAGGAGAAAAAAAAATTAAGCCTAAGCAGTTTGTGAGATATTTTTAGTGTAACACTCTGTCATGCGTGTGTTAGACAAGAGGACAGTAAACATCTATGAACTTTGGTCCTTAGTTTTTCTCACATAGGGAGAGCATTCGCTGAAGTGTAAAAAGGAGGGAATAAAAATAACTTCAAAGAAATCTGGAAGCAAGGAGGCCAAGAGGTTAGCAAGGATAAAAAGAACAATTGAGGGAATGCCTACAATATCACAATTCTTCCATATCTTAGCAAATTTCCACAGGCAATATTCAGTAGCGATTTCACAATTTCTGAACTCCAAGACATTTTTCCTTTTGTGAAGAACTCTTGCTCGGAAAGCAATAACTTCTAAAAACAACTATCATGCAATCTCCCTGTCAATAAAAGGCAACAATGCTGAAGCATGACATCTAAATCACTTGTGTGGCTCTTCAGAGATTCCATTAATAGTGCGATGCAGCCATAGAACCATGTTCTGTGTCAATATTATGGATTCCATTATTAATTTAAAACAGGTGCTGGCAAGCTCTTTCAGGAGCTTTCCTATTCCTTTCACCGGAAGTTTGCACATAATTCCATAGATGTTAAGTTTATGAATATGGACACAGAAATCCTGTGCACATAGCTTCCTGTTTCATTGAATTTTCCAAATATTATAGTCGATATGATTCATCCTTACCAGATAATGGGACACCACTGACTCTTGGATTTTCACAATTCTCTACAAGTTGGGTAGCTGGAAGCAAAAACTATATACAACTCCAGATTAGCTAAATAAAGCATACATGTGGATAATAAAATAATAATGGACTACAAACAAGCTTGTTCAAATAGATTTGGGTGACAGGCATGGTATCCTCAACTAAGCAGCTCTGCACATTTGGACAAATCCTAGCCAAAATGACACGTGTTAAGATTTTGGCCACTGCTGTGTATTTCCAAGCATCAATATTTTTGACTAATCCACTGGGACTTATAAACCAACTTAGACCTAAGTGAGTGCTTTGTTCTTTTTTAAGTTATTGCCTATGGTTACCTAAAAGCTTGGGACAATAAAATAGGCTCACTAATAGTTTGGGGAATTGGTTTCAGATTTTGATTAGGAAGAATTAAGGTAATTTAGGAAGACAGAAAAGCATTGAACAAGTGTAACTACTTTGCACTCTTCCTTGTGAAGGAGATAGAAATATGGTAAGATATAGTCTTATTTTCAGAATTGAAGTTATGCAAGCATATAGATATCAAGAAACAGTATAATGCAAAAGGAACAGTACCAGAATCCAAGCACATTTGAAGGGAATAGGAGATAAGCATCCCAAAGTGTCTTAGGAGGATCAAAGATGGGCTACACTAGATAACAGTGTTTGCTCATAAACTAATAATTTGAACAACAGCAATTATGACATACTCACATTTTACCTAAAAAAATTATTATGTTCCCCAATACAACTTATGCCTTAAAAAAATGAACTGTCTTTTAATTTCTCAGAGTCCAAATTACTTTCCACTTTATGCTTTGGTTTATGCTGTTCACGCTCCCTGAATTCTACTTTGCTTGTGACTTGTTTTGATCCATCTTCTGTCTTACCTCTCTAATTAATTCACCTCCATCTCTACAGAGCAAATTTATTGACTTTTCCTGTATGTTAGTGGATTACTTGATATTTATCTCTACTTCCTAATCTATCATCCACTTGTCTACTGGCTTCTTTAAGAGTAGTTTATGACCCTCAATGCAATGTAATGTTTGCAACCCGCATCTACCTGTATTTGCGTAAACCCATTCTTCCTGGTCTTATTTCCTTCTTTGAATAGTGCCTGTAAACACTACTCAAACATCAGTGAGTATTTTAGTGGTGATAGACAACTTGCTGAGACAAGTCAGGATGCAAAATTTAAGGTAAATCATGGATTGCCAGGAAGACATCTCATCAATCTAAGTTTTACTAAAATGTAACTAAAAAAAAGAGAGAGAGAAGAAAAAAAATCTGTTGTCTAGGATTTTATGTTCTCACTCACAATGCTTAGTTTTTATTTTAATGACATCCCAAATATCTCTTTACAGATGCTATCCAACTCAATGATTCCATCTAATGTTGCCCATGAACTCCAGAGGGGTTCTTATAATACTTGATGCTCCAGACCACCTGCTTTAGAAAAAGAAGAAAAAAGCTTGTGATAGTCACAGTAATAAAAGAAGGCTAAAGAATGGTCAAAGCTTTCTTTTGTTGAATTCACGTCAGAAATGAACTATTATTATCTGAGCTATGGTCTTCTTAAGGCTGAGTAGAATCGAGACATTAAATAAACCTAAAACAAACCATAAATTCAGGCTTACACTAGGCCACTAAAATTTTGGGTTGTTCTTACAATAGCCTTCTATAAGCAGGATGGAATATTTGCTTACATTTTCAATTCTGTCCAGCCTCCCTAGGTGGACAGAGGCTAAGGGGTTACACAATTGTGATGAGAGAAAGAAAAACGTTTTACAGAGAGCGAAGGTAATATTAGCATTTAATAAGGGATTATTTTTTCCTTTTAGTAGTCACCTATCCCAATAGGTGACTAAAACCCAACATAAAGAGATTTGTAAAATTGAAAAACAGTATTATTCTTACTATTTGTTGCTCAAAAATAGCTAATTCACAAAATGTTATGTGTTTATATATTGTTTATGTCTTCTGTATAAAATAAAATTTTAAGTGGTTATATTTAAATTGCCACAATTTTAATTATTTGACTTAAATAAATCTGTTTTTTTGAAGAAGATTCAGATCCCAGGCAGAAAAAGAATGAAGAAATTAATAATTCCGCTAATGTCACAATGAGGAGATTTCAGATTTCAAAGCAGTTGAGTCTGTGGTGGCATTCCAGATGCTTTATCACCTGTGACGTTCTTTCCATGACAGCATGAGAAAGGACGTACTCTTTCTTTTCATACATAAAATACAAGTTTATCTTGTGACTCTGTTGGCTTAAATAAATTAGTTTAAAATTCTATCATACCTCTGAACTAAGGCTTTAAGAGAACTTGCAATTTTTTTTTTTTGAGACAGAGTCTCACTTTGCCCTTAGTAGAGTGCAGTGACGTCATAGCTCACAGCAATGTCAAACTCTAGGTCTCAAGTGATTCTCTTATCTCAGCCTCCTGAGTAGCAGAGACTATGAATGCCCTTCACAACATCCAGTTTTTTTTTTAAGAGAAGAGGTCTCACTCTTGTTCAGGCTGGTCTCGAACCCATGTGCTCAGGCAGTACACCCACCTCGGCCTCCCAGGGTGCTGGGATTACAGACATGAGCCAACGCTCCTGGCCTAACTTGAAAATTTTTATTAAGCTCTAAAAATCCTTATTGTTTGCCACCATGTAAACAAACTGAATGGTGAACAACATGTGGCATAGCCACTCTCATTAGCCATGCTAATGGAAAGAAAAAGATTGCACGTGAGAATAAGACCATTTGAGATATCATGTTCCATGGCTAAGTTTATCACAGGTCATAGCGGCATGAATAACCTCAGCCAAGATTAGCTTGGTCTGACTAAGTACAAACGCCAACTTATGAATACTAATAGTGGCTATTGTTGTGAGTGCTAAGTTTTGGAGTGGCTTAGCACTCATTAGTCACTCACTGATGCAGTCCTCATTTTTACATTCAACAACTATTTGCTCAACATCTTGTTTATTATGTTGAGCCACCCTGTTAAGAACTGGAGATAGAGATTCAACACGTCAGATCCCTGGCTTCAATATACTCAACAATTTTTGGAGGATACCCTTAAGAAAATAAGCATTTTAATATGATCAAATAAGTGCTTGATGAGGACGAGTGGGTTCTGTGGAGCATTCAAGCACTCAGTTAAGAAACGCCAACCTAAGCAACTTATGCACATAGTAATGCATTTTTATGTACAGACTTCTCTATAGTCAAAATAGTCATGTTTACATTCTGTTTGAATATAATGTCCCGAACTAGGACTCTCCATTTTCCAATTACAAAAGGGCTTAGAATGAAAAGAAATTTAAATATGTCATGCTTTACCCTTTCCGGGTATCAAAAAGAAAGCTCCATACATTCAAGCAGGGACAGAGAGAGGAGCCACGTCCTTCTCAAACCAAAACAGAGTTTTCCAGCACAAAAAATGCAAAAGCAAGACCATGCTGATAGAATGGCATATTTGAATTGGATATGGACCCTATAATTCCCCTCAGATAAAAATCTTTTCCCTTGGCTAGATGTTCTGACTTACTAACGATTTAGAAAGAAAATTAAAAGCAGCTTTGTTTAGTTGGGAAACTGAACTCACACTGATGCTCATATGGAATTGCACTTGCCCCTCCTGCCCCTCCATACCCTCTCTCCAACCACGTCCAAGGAAAATTTCACTGTCCTTCAGAGAAGACCTCAATAGCCCCAGGTCATGGTCAGGTGTTTAGTCTTATTCTTGAAAAGCATTGGGATGCATTGTTGGTGGGGTGTGGGTGGGGGTGTAGCTTCAGCAGGCCCTAATAATTGAGAAGGTTTCTAGTGGAGTTGGTACCATAGAAGCAAAACCTTCCCTGTCTGTCTCTCTAGCTCTAGGCAGTGAAGATAAAAGACAAGTGCAAATGCTGGGCTCACTTCACTCTCCTGATGATGAATTCAGTAGTTGGCAATCTACAAACATAGGATTCTGACCCACTTGGTTACACCAAGATTTAACATCTATGCTCAATATTTAAATTTATTTTTATCAGATAATCTGAAGCTGAAGATACATTTTATACCAGTGTATGTAATGTAGGAAAAGACTGTGTATGCCCATGGTTAGGATACAGATTGAATATTTGAAACCCCAAATATATTACCATATGGAAACTATTTTCAAAGAAAAGGTTAAGCTCTCCCATCTTATTTTAACTGGGCTGAACACTGTAGAAATTCACATCAATTTCTACCTCATGTTACTCAGTACGTGTTGTTCAAACTTGCTAGCAACAGTCTGTCAGGAGAGGAGAGTATAAATACCAAGAACTTTTTAGCTCTTTTAGATTTGTAAAAAATGTGTATAAAATGAGGCACTAATAATTCTAGACTCTGCTCATTGATTCTTCAACCCTAATAGGAAATACAAGTATGTATTTGTATAGTCCCAGATGGGCCACAATGTTCTTTAGCATATAAATTAACAAAGTACAAATGTAATTTTATTTTATTTGTGGTCAAAAAGACTATCAAGTACTTTTTTCATATTATAATTAACCATAGCATAAGTAAAGCTAATAGTAACAGAAATTAATTCCAGTGACTTAATGTATTGTCAATTTACAAACAAGGGACTCTTTTTGTAAATCAAGTAATATGACACTGTTAACCACAATTTCTTCTAAGGAATCTCCTGTGTGCACACCCTATTAGAGTTATATTATTATTCTTTAAATGTTGGCTTATTTACCTATCTTCTACACAGCTTAAGGAACTCCTAATGGCTTGATACAAGTAATATGAATTCCTCAGTGAGTCTAGTAACATAGCAACTGTTCCAGTTTCTAGAGGTAAAACAAGTTAATATGATCAAGTAATCACCCAGGAGCTAGCAAGATAAATGTGTAGCTATGTTTTGAGCGATGTTGACATATTACACACAAATCTGCAAAAGTGACAATGAACTTGAAAAATATGTCTCAATGTGCAAAGATTGTAGCAAACATTTGATATGCAGCTAATTTTTAAGTTTCTTGTTTTGCTTTTTCTCATGTCAGCAAGTGTGCAGTCAATACAGCATATGTAAAGACTCATATATAATTATATCTGTAACAGATTGTAAATAGCCTTTCAATTTTTTATAATTGACATCTTTTTGTGTGCACAGAATATTCAGAAATGAACACATGATACTCAGAGAAAGATAGAAATAGATGATCTTTAAGAGTGAAATGTTCTTCCATTTATAATAATTGTTTTTCAAATTAAAGAATAAACCAAAGCATGGCCTAGACTACTGTCATAAATTTACACACAAATATACTTGCATGTTGAATTCACCAGTGATCGTGTGCCAGGAACTGTCTAGGATGTATGGGGTATAAGGCTAATTAGGTACTACGGTACTTACTCATGTGGAGACAGATATTTTCCTGAGGATGAGTGCAAAGAGAGAAGGGAACAAAGGCTATCATGGGGATACTGGTGAAGGAATGAAACTTAATCTGCTAGAAAGAGGAGAAAGAAATGAAATATTAGTCAGCTGTCAGCCTAGTCCCTACCTATTATAAACGCCAGAGGATTTTTTTTTTTTTCAATAGACTAGGTGGATTCTTAAAGGTGCATAGACACACTTGTATATAATAATATTGTTCCTGGATGCAAATCAATTGTGTTGTCTCATTTCAGTTTCATGGCTGCCCTAGAAAAGCATGCTGTTGGTGTAATTATTCGGGTCAATTTAATTTAGTATTGCAATTATCTTTACTCTGTATTATGATCTGTGAAGAGTTTCTGACCGGACAAGAAGTAAAACTCCAATGTCCTCTTACTATCTTACAGACATGTCTTCATTCTGTGCGTTTCTTTTAAAGTACTTTTTAAGCTGTGGGGCTATTTGTGATTTTTGGTTTATTGAAAAGTCTAATAATACAATCCTTTAATTTAGCAGGTACGTGTAGACTGTCATAAACTAAAAGAGATTTAAGAAGTGGGGGCATTATCTTCAAACTTCCCACCAAAGAACACTTATCCTCACTTATTCTCTCTTCTCGATAATGCAAATTTGTGAGAGGCGTGCGAATCAAAGTATGTAACACGTTGACTAAGGGATGGTAGCACTTCCCATCTACATATTGAATATAAGAAAAGTTCAAGTTATTTCTTACCATTTTTAAAGAAAATTAAAAAAAAATCAAACTATCATTTTATCCCTCAATACATTATCTTATGCACCTCCATGGAAAACAAGGGTTCCATGACTCTAAGGCAAGAAGCACATACTCACTGTTACCCAGTATACACATACCCATACCCATGATCCGATCAGATGGTATACTCACTCTTACTGAAGGCAAGGCACCTTATAACTTTCAATATAATGTGTTCTATTTTATAAAAACATTCATTGTGAACTACTAAATCCATTTTATAATTTAATAATGGGTATCTATTTGTGTTTGAAAAATGTCATCCTTGGAAATGGTGAGACATTAAAAGCCGTGAAGGAGAGCCGGGTTATTATTAGGTTTGCAGAGGGCTTTCCAGTGTCCAGGGGGATGCCAGACTAAGGAGTGAAGCAAATAGGAAGCATTTGCAATGCGTTTTTCAAAAGATAATATTATCCAAAATAGAGAACCATTAGTAGGAACTGAGAAGAGAATTTTAAAACATAGTAGTTATTTCATAAGTGGAATGACAAAAGTAGGAAGAGAGACAAATCAGGGATAGATCCCAGTTTTCTAATGACTGACTGAATCAATGCCAATGTTGCCAAAAAGATACAGTATATATCTGAGGATGGTCAAGGTTAGGCATGTTGAATTTGAATTACCTCTGGGACATCTGTTTATATAAATACCTATAGATAGATAGATAGATATGTATATAGATATTTAGATATATAAATATTTATTTATTTAGAGATATAGATATATAGCTCACATTTGGCATTTGGATCTTAGCTCTAAGGTTTTGGCAAGAAGTTTGAGAAAGACATCTAACTATGTAAATCTTCAGCACTTAGGGCTATTTACAAGCAAAGATAAAATCACCTACGGAAATGCTGCAAAATGAAAATAACAGAACTACTGGCAGAACTCAGGAGAGAGCTGTCATCTGCAGGCTTGACAAAGCACGAGGGGTCTCAAGAGAAGACCGTATGAAATGAGGATCAGAGATTGTAATTACTCAGAAAAACAATAAATAATTTCCAGATGTCAAAGGGGATAAACAGTGTCAAAGGGAGCACAGAAGTTCATTAATACCTGAACAATGAAGGATTTTATTTTGGAATTATAAAGCCATTGATGACAAGATTAAGAGATATTTTTGCAAAACACCTGGGAAAGAAGTTGCATTGCTGTAGGTAGGAAGGGGGTGTGGAGACACTACTTACGTCCTACTCTAATGAGAAGTTTGAGAGTAAATAAAACAGAGGAAATACACATAAGAGTGATATGGAGTGAATGGAAGTTTCCTTGTATCTTGAGGACTTGTTTTCAGTTTTGTTCAAATGAAGGATAAGAGTTTCAATAATACACTGGGGGCTCGGCACCTGTGGCACAATGGGCTAAGGTGCCAGCCACGTATACCTGAGCTGGTGGGTTTGAATCCAGCCCGGGCCCGCAAAACAACAATGACAGCTGCAACCAAAAAATGGCCAGGTATTGTGGCAGGCGCCTGCAGTCCCAGCTACTTGGGAGGTAGAGGCAAGAGATTCGCTTGAGCCCAGGAATTGGAGGTTGCTGTGAGCTGTGATGCCACGGCACTCTACCCAGGGTGACAGCTTGAGGCTCTGTCTCAAAAATAATAATAATAATTGATGATAATAATAATACACTGGGGAAGGGAACAAGAACGATGAAGCCAGGTGTTAGATTCACTGTGAGAGGACATTATCACATACAAAACACATTCCTCCTATCTCAAGACTACCTTCAAATGCTTTAGGATAATTGGAAGGGCTGCCATACTTTCGACACATTATGAAATTAGGGCAGATAAACATTAAATATTATGAGAAGAATTCTTCAGGACTTGATTTTGTCCTATTGAACAACAATATGACTATTTTGTTAAATAATTAACAATTTAACCTTTACCACATTTACATTTGACACCAAAAAAGTCACGATTAGAAGATTAGTGCCATTTTTAAGAACCACTGTTTACAGTTTGAAGTAGTATTCCTTAACAAAAAATACATATGTATAGATTGCCTTTTTGATAAAATACATTCCAAACAGACTGATGAAAAAGGACTGATACTCTAATATTGTACAACATAATAGTGAAACCTGGTTACACCTTCTAAATAATATTTCTTCTTCCTATAATACTCATTTTGAAAAAAAAATGCAGGTAAGAGTTCAAGTAGATAATTTTGGTATTTTTTCTTCATGGAAATTACATCCACTTGAACCATGTAAATGATATAAAAAAGCTCCATGATACCTATTTTCTTTCATTTTGTGTAATTTCCTATAGATCATAATAACCAATTGCTTTACGATTTAAGTAACATTGAGAGTGAGCATTTTCACCGTGGTAAACTTGGTCACAAGCCCCAGGAAGCACTGATTCAGCAAATGGGATTTTTCCATTGAGTCAGTGTTATCTCTAATATCCTGCAAAGTGTTAGGAGTCAGACTACTGTGACATGAATTCTTTGGGGGAAAAGCAATAAACAAAAACCTACTTCTTCATTCTCAGTTGTCTTTACCTTGCCACCACTAAAAATGAAAATTTTGGTATATTAAATACAGGTGAGAGTTTTATAAATATCTCAATACATAGATGGGTAGATAGATAAGTACATGAGATAGTCCTTTTCCACAATTTTTCAGAATGTTACGTGAGCTCTACAAACAGGAATTTTAACTAGAGCCAGGTAATTTGATCATTTAACATGACATATAAGGATTATAAAGTGAATAATATCTATAGAACTATCTTTTAAGATCAAACACAGTAATTTTAACATAAAGAAGAACAAATTCATGGAAGTTTAAAAATGAGATTTATATAAAATTGCTATGGCATCACTTTTGATTAAATTTTGTACTGGGTACACAGTCATTTGGCCAACAACAGCATGGGTGATCCTATTATTTTATTTTTATTATAGTTTAAAATAAAATATGCTTTTGATTGCAATTTTCATTGCTTGGACAGCAATAAAAAGTGTTGAAAAGTAGGGTTATAAAAAGCAACTTTGTCTTGAATTGCTTTTTGTAGAATTGCTTCTGTGCTTAACAAAAACTAATTAATGTTAAGTACTATTAAGGGTTATTTTTATGTAAGAGATCAGAAATAGAATGTTTTCTCAGTATATGACTAGCTAAAAATATCTGGGAAAACAGATAAGCTTTTCATAATCCTTGCTTTCCATATGGTAAAAAATATCTTGACATTCAAGGCATTATATAATATAAGGATAATCATTTAAACTGTAATCTTATGCATGTAATTTTAACAATGGCATTTTTATAAAATGAAGGCCAATCTCTAATAACTTATGTAAGAATTGTTGCTCTGTTTTCTTACATTAATGAATATGCATAATTAACTGATTTAGTTAGATCAATTGCAAAACTGTCTCAGGAATCCTTAATTCAGTGGATATTTATCAAGTGCTTAATAGGAACCAAAGATAGAGTTATAAACAAAACTTCTGAAGGGTTAAACTTGGGAAATGTATGCTATAACAGCAAAAATACAGGATAAAAATAAATACATGAAATGTAGTATGTCAGGTTGTAAGAATGACAGAGCAATATACAGGGTACAGCAGTGTGGGTGTGGGGACAGTAGTGTTTTACTTTGGGTGCTCACTCAAGAGTTTCTGAAAAGATGTTTCTGAAAAGGTGCCGCTGGGTAGAGCAAATGACAAAAGCAAGGAAACCTTGTAGTTATGTGCAATGAAGACATTCCCTACTAAGGCAACAGGATGTCCAATGGGCCTGAGGAAAAGGAAGGTCGCAGGGCATGGCTACGACACATGAAGAGTTAGAGGTAGCCACCTACATTGACAAGCCTAGTGAGAAAGTGAAGGTTTAAAGCACAGAGTGGAGGCAGTGAAGATCTGGGAGGACCTGGAAGGCCGTGATGAGGAATTTTTGTTTTGTTTTGTTTTGTTGAGACACAGTCTCACTTTGTCACCTGTGGTAGAGTGCCATGGCATTGTCATGACTCACAGCAACCTCAAACTCTGTGGTTCGAGCAATACTCTTGCCTCAGGGTTTTTTTCTATTTTTAGTAGAGATGGGGGACCAACCTCTTGCGCAGGTTGGTCTTGCACTCCTGAGCTCAAGCAATCCACCTGCCTTGGCCTGCCAAAGTGCAAGGATGATAAGCATGAGCCACCGCACCTGGACAGTGGTAGGTAAGGATTTTGAGATCAATTCTCAGGAAGATGATAAGCCATCACAGTGTTTTGAGCTGAGGAAAGACATTTATGTCTTTGACTTTGAAAACATCCCTTTGACTACTATGTATAATTAGATACATAATGAGGAATTATATTGGTTGTTAATAACAAAGAAGTAAATCCAGAATTTCTCATACTGTGAATCATTATAAGAGAATGAGACAAATCTGACTCAAAGGTTCAATTTAATAGGTAGTTTTCAAGATATTTGCAACACATTTTATGGATCTAATTGTACTCAATTGTGAGGTCTCGTCATTATAAGTTCTAATGTCAAATATGAAAATTAGAGTTTCTCAATAGGGAATTCTGAAGAGTTCTTGGGTGATCTTCCATTAGCCTCACTCTTACTTCCATTTATAGGCTTGTGTGTCTTTCAAGGTCTAAATTGCTATTCATCTAGCTCTCACCCAGCTATGAGTAATTTCTAATAGACAGATCCCCAGTTAGCTTCTGCATAGCAAAAAGCATGTGACGTGCTAATTGAATCTCAATTAGCTTACATCATATCTCTTACAGAATTTCAAAACATGACTGTTACCATATGAAGGGCTCAGAGGAAGAAGGACAAATATATATATTTTTCTCTATGTATTGTTTTGAGCAGGAGACAATAGCTGGTATAGGAATAATATTTTTCATCATATCAAAATATGAAAGAAACCTATAAATAAGTAAAGGCCTTTTTCTATGGGCCATCATAAAATACCACAGGGCAAAAGATACATCTCTTTTGGAGTACAGGTGGGACAGGTTTTAGCATCCATCTCACTTCTCTGCTCACCAGGAACACTCTGACTTGCTTCAGTTCTAAAATAATTGGCATAAACTGCATTTTCTTTTTGAAAAGTCACTCAGATGGTTGACTCCAACCTCTGTTAAAGCTGGTTTCAAAGACAAAATAATGGTGGCATTCAGGAAGATAACTGAACAGCAGAGAAGTGGGGTGGGGGACAAAGATAAAGCCATGAGAATTTGTAGTAAGATCATCTTTAGAATCATATGAGATCCAAACTAATTGCAATTTATACAGTAGGTTGCACTATCCAGTGGGATTTCAAATGTGCTGTTTCTTTAAGAAGATAATGTAAAAAGTAGGAAATTATTAGTAAGGCCAGCAACCTACAACCTACGTAGGTTTTAAAATTCTCGATGAACAATGATATTGTACATGTCTCACAATACTCAACTGTTTTTTTTTTCTTTTTCTTTTCATTTATTCCACAGTTTCCAGTGAAGTGAATGGAAGATTTTACTTTGTATATGAAAAAGTCAGATATTTCCCATTAACAAAATATCTCATCACTAAAAATAATACATAAGCACAGGCCAGGTAGAATTTTTTAAAATCTCATAAAATATAATCAAGTTACTCAGAAAGTGTTTGTGAGATAAAGGAAGGCATCTACCTAACACCTACTTTTTGATATGATTAACATATTGAATATCTATAATTTGACAAGCATTATTTTACCTTTCAGGAATACAGCTTTGACCAAGAAATGCTTGCTTTCATGAAGCTCATATGCATGGAGAGAGAGAGATCATAAACAAATCAATAAAAAGATTTCAGAAAGCAGTAAGTGCTATAAATAAAGTAAACATCAAGAAAAGTAGTTAAGAGTTAGCAGTTGAATTGAGTCATATTCTTGATTCAGGAAAGGTGCTTCTGAAGTGTCAGTTGAATTGAAACCAAAATGACAGGATTCGCTGAAAAGTGCTCAGAGGACATATCAAATGCAGAGCCCGTAAGATAGACAAAGTTTAAAGCAGAGAGAAGTCTGGCATGGCTGGGACTTAGAATGTAATTGAGGCACAGATATAAGCACAGATCGAATTTTGAATTTTATTTTAATGTGTTGGAAAGCTATGGGAGGGTTTTTATCTGAAGAAAGACCTGATTTGATGGATATTATTAAAACATAACTGTCAGAGCACCCTGTGACCAAGGTTGAGGTAGAAGTTAAGTTAGGACCACCATCTCAATGAAAAACAGGGATGTCTTGGACTAAGAAATTTAAATGAAGTATCTGGAGAAAATGTTTTAAATAAGATAACATATAAAATAGTTTGAAAGCTGGTAAGCACTTTAGAATCATCCACTAAAACGTGTACAATTGATGTGCTAATTATAGATCATTCTGAGTATTTGATTAATATGGGCTCCCTAAGAAGTCTTACTAAGCAAATATTTGTATCATTAAAACTAATTGATTTTCTTTTAGACATACGGACTTTTTAAAAGTAAATGTACCAAACTTAAGAGAAGGATCATGGAGAGATTATTATCACAGTTACCTAGCTACTTGTGGACTCCTAGAAAAAGGGATCAGAACATAATCAAAACATGATGTGGAATTAGGATTATGTGACTTTGTCTTCACCTTTAATAATACATAAACATTTTATCTTTAGGATGATAATAAAGATGTTGTAATAATGTCCTTTAGCTGAGAGAATAAAAAATGCTAGTTTAAAGTGGCAAATATCTTAATTGTCGAATTGTTTTCTATTAGCAGTGATAGATTGAGGCCAATGCATCCATCAATTTCTTATGGTCTCTCCTGTGATGAATTGCAAGGAACCATTCTGTTCGGGATTCAAGATGAGGCCAAGGAGTAGGACCATAAATTTAACAGGATTATGATCCTGAGGGGTGTGTGTGTGTTTGTGTGTGTGTGTGTACATATGTGAGCTGGCAGGTGAGACAAAGGGAAGAAGCTATCCTAACCTGAGTGTTACCTGTTGACCAATTTCGCTATTTACTTAGGTCATTTGATCAGAATAAGTTCACAAATTCCAAAATCACGTATCAGATCAATGTCAAAAAATTATTTAGTATAATTGTGATTCAAACAGCAGGATTAAAAAAAAAGGAACTATAAAGGTAGCCTGTGTATTATCTCCTTGCCTGCTCCAAGATTTTAATCCCAAGAAGGACAACCCTCAGTATACAGGGTATACAGAAAAGTAAATGGCACAATCAATATCTGTTGAATGACTTATTAGAAGTAAGCCTCAGGTAAAAGATGAGAAAGTCTGGTGGTGAGATTCAGGAAGCCACCCCACTCTAGTTGCATCCTAAATCTCTGTATTAGCAGCCACTGAAAAGGAAGAATACCCATAATCTCTAGGACATACTATTTTTAGGACCATGTGTCAGACCCTAAAATGATGTCCCCAAATTGTTTAACTCTATGATCTTGGGTAACATCTGAATATGTTTGATTTAGAATATGGACACATTAAAAACAGTTCATAGAGATTGAAAAGGACGTCAGTGTTTCCCCTTACAGATGACAAAATCCAGGGAGGTCTTTCACCTAACCTAAGCTAGCCCAGCTGATTAGAGATTCTACATTTCATTTAAGTGAAGAAAATACTGTTTGTACTCCATTAAGAAACTAATTGCAATTATGATCAATATTATCAATGAAATAAAGTATTTATAATATTCACTTTAAGTTGATATATACTCTGTTTATTATGGCATTAAACTTATTTTTTTAATTTACATAGAAAAATACTCCAATATTCTAAAGTAGACAAAAATATGTTTCTTTGTAGCAGTAAGCAAACTGATTTAAAATATATCGCAGCCTTCCTGCTATAAAGAGTAATAACAGTATTAAAATAATTCTAGTACTTTAAGTGGTAGGTAGGTTTTCAATTTGAACATCTTACTCTCTCTTAAATGTCAATATGAACGGCAGCCTTTTAATATGAAGGCATTTACTTTTTGATGTTTCTCATTTTGGGGAAACTAAATATAAACTAGTATATAAACTAAATATATTTTAGTTTGTATTTCTTTTGAATTTTAGAATAGAATGATGGATTTTTTTCTACAGACACTAGTTTAGGAGTAAGGTTCCTAATAAAAGGGTCAGAATGTAAGAGTTATGCAATTCTCTTTTCAAATGTTCTAATATAAAATCAGAGCTTGAACTAGAATGTTTAATTAATAATTTTTAAGTAATTTCTAACTTTAATTTTTTTGGTAAAAGTATGGGTAGGGGCAATTTTAGTAATTTGTGCTTTCTAAAGAAAACTTCTGCCTTCTTTTATTATACTACAATTTTATTTTCAGCTTTGAGGTATAAATGCAACACAAATTTCATTACCCAAAGAGCAATGTAAGTCATAGTCCGTCCAGAGAACACTGAGGCACAGAAATAGCTAACCTGGGATAGAGAGCAACTTCTATTATTTTCTCAGTAACATCCCACTGCAACTGTGGTGAATACTGTGAAGTAATTTAACCCGGAAAAGCACACAGGGCACCTAGGAGTCCTTCACAAATTTTCCACAAGAAGTGTTGTTCAAGAACCAGGCTTGAGCAAGAAGACCAAGCTTCATCAAGGAATCACGCTCAGTGGTTCAGGAATCACATTCAATTGTTCAATTTTTATTCTTTGAGGTTCTTTGATCAAGAGTAATTTTAGTCCCAGCATTTATGCAAATAATGCAATGTTTTCAACATATCAGTACAACATATGAAAAAAACAATAGAACCTGCTTGTTCCTGTTGAGGTTGTGTCAGCTATTATGCCATGATTTAACAACATAAGATTTCCTTTCTCTCATGATAAAAAAATGAGTTCAGAGAAAGCAGTTAAGACTTGGTACAGGAGCTTCATAATGTCATCACAAGGTCCTGCTTTCAATCCCAAAACAGAAGCTTTTGCCTTTCATACTCTTTGTTTGCAAGATGCCTGCTCTGTCTTCAAGAATTGTATCCACAAAGCAGGAAGCAGAAAGGTATAGAACAGACAACCAGAAAGCCAATTCTTTCTCCTTTTAATACCATGGAATACTATTCAGCCATTGAAAAAGATGGAGACTTTGCATTTTTGTATGAACGTGGATAGAGTTGGAATACATTCTTCTTAGTAAAGTACCACACAAATGGAGAGGAATCTTATGTACTCAATTCTAATGTGAAGCCAGCAGCAAATCTACTCACGTAGAAGAAAAATTCCAATGAAATGGAAGGTGGAGGAAGGAGGAAGGAGGCAGGGGTTGGGGGGTAACGGTGTATGGCACACCTCTTGGGGGCAGGATATAATTATAAGAGAGATTTTACCCAACAAGTGCAAACATTGTAACCTGATTCTTTGGATCCTCAATGAACCTGAAAAAATAATACAAAAAAGAAAAAAACAACAACAACAAAAAAATTTAAAAGCTTACTAAGTTTCATCTATATTTCATTGGTCAGAACTGCTTCATGTGACTATGACTCTCTTCAAAAATGTTAGAAAGATGAACTTTTCAGTCAAGGACAATGTCAAACTAAAAAATTTAAAAGAAAAAGAAAAAAAAGTATTTTATTAGGAAAAATGGAGTAGTATCAGTGGCTAGAGCACAAGGCACATACACTGGGGCTGGCGAGTTTGAACCCAGGACGAGCCTGCCAAACAACAATGACAACTGCAACAAAAAAATAGCTAGTCATTGTGGCCATTGCCAATAGTCCTGGATACTCCAGAGGCTAAGGCATGAGAATCGCTTGATCCCAAGAATTTGAGGTTTCTGTGAGCTATGATGCCACAGCACAACACTCTACCAAGGGCGACAAAGTGAGACTCTTGTCTCAAAAAAAAAAAAAGAAAAGAAAAGAAAAAGGAAAAATGTAGTAAATAGTATTGATAAACAAATAGAATTTGCATCTCCTTTCTTACCATGAGAATGTTTATTTTGTCAAAAACACTCTACTACTTCTTCATTACAGGAATCCTCATAACGCTTAGTAAAATTATGTTGCATACTCAAAGTCAAATATTTTACTTAGAATTTCCTAATATGTTATTTCTTCTCTTTCTGTAGACAATTCCACCAATTACCTATGATATATCTACAATAAACCTACTCCAACAAAAATCTTGACTGCAAGACAAGGAGTCAAGGGAAATAAATAAAGGGAACTTTTATGTTTCTTTTCATTTCGTTCAGTCTACTAAGGCTGAACAAAGAAAGGGATCCAAAGCTTGGCAAATCACATGGTTGGGTCAACTTCCAAATTATCTTAAACAGGCTTCTCATCAGGAAACAAAGTAATTCCCCTGTAAGTTACAGAATGGTCAATCCCTATCCCAATTATACGCTTAACAACTTCATGCTGGTCATGGATGGAGATGAACCATGATAAGCTTCTCAAAAGATAAGAATTGTAGATGGATACCCACAGATTTATTAGCAGCATGCTGTATCCTTGTCAGAAATTAAAGCTGCCTTGACTGTTTGTATCATGTTTCAATTGTACATAGTCATAACTTTAGATAGAAAGCTTTCTGGAACATACTCTTCTTAGCAAACTATCTCAAGAATGGAAGAAAAAGTATCCAGTATACTCAGTCTTACTATGACTGAGTATAACCAATGTATAGCTTTCTTATGAAAACTATAACCCAATTATAGCTCAAGAAGAAGGGAAAAAGGGAGAGAGAGGGGAGGGGAGGAGGAAGGATGGGTGGAGGGAAGGTAATTGGTGGGACCAGTGCATTTTACAAGGGTACATGTGAAATTTACTAGGTGTAGAATATAAATGTCTTAACACAACAACTAAGGAAATGCAGTGGAGGCTATGTTAATCAGTTTGATGAAAACATTTCAAATTTTATATAAAACCAGCACATTGTACCCCATGATTGCATTAATGTACACACAGCTATGAGTTAATAAAAGAAAGAAAGAAAGAAATTGCAAATATAGGGGTAGCTTTAAATGCATAATCACTTCAGGTCTTCATTTCTTGAAAAGACAATCATCTAATACAACAACAACAATAGTGGGGCTTATAGCATACTCAGGATTAAGATATATGATGACAGTGGACCAAAGGGAATTATCTTGGTTTAAGGTCTTAAATGTGAATTCAAGATAAACTGTATGATAAGTTAAGGGTGCACATTGTAATTCCTAGAACAAACACTTAGGATACAAAACTAAGAGGTTTAACTAAAAAGACAGATAGAGGGGGGTAAAATGAAGTACTAATACTTGATTGATCCAAAAGAGGGTAAGAAAAAGAAACAAAGAATCCACAGGAAAAGTAAAAACTAAATGATAGTACTTATTAATTTTATCCAAAAAAGGGAAGAAAACAGATGATCTCTAAGGTATTTTCTAGCTTTCAGAGACTCTGATTTTAGCCCACAACCCCCTATTCCCCATGACAGCATTGGGGTAAGAGTAGGGCCTGCTGGCTCCTTAGGTCTAGGATGAGCCCATCCGAGTAGAGGGGATTATGCTTATGTGTTTGGGTTTGCCCCTGACACTGGAGTACCCAGTTAAGTACAGTGCTTACAGACTGGGTTAAAGTTAGAGAAGATGTTAGTTTTAGCAGTTAGGCCTGGGGTTAAGGCCCCAACTGGGGTCAAAGTCTGCTCTGGAGTCACCGTAGCTTGGTTTGTTGATCAGATCTGTTGGGTGGAAGTGACTGTAAGGCTCAGGAGCGTCAGGTTGGGTGCATAGGGGGAGCGCAGTGGAGCTGGTGCAGTCTCTCACAGCAGCTATTCTCTCCTTTCCCATTCTCTGTTTTCTCACTCCCTCTCCCAGGATGTTTTTGCTTTCTTTTATCAATGCAGTACAATATCCATTCATTCAAAAACCTCTCTTGATCACTATGTGCAAGGTACTATTCAAGAATCTGGGGAAGCAGCATGAACAAAACAAAGTGTCTGACCCCAAGGAGCTGCTGACCTGATGATGGGAGACAGGAAACACACATGTAAACTGATGACTCCAGACAGCAGGACACAGGCAGTGGGACAGAGTGACCTGGAGGACTGGGAAGGCCTTGGGGAAGGAAGAGGCAGGCTGTGGAGAGCCAGGGAGGGAGAAAGGCCCCGTAAAGGGGCTGCAGCGGGTGGGTGGGCACAAGATTGTGCTCTGTCTCTCCAGGGAAGCCACTGGAGGGTGTGAGCAAGAGTGACACCGCCTTATTTGAGGTTTAAAAGATGACCCTGTCCGATGTGTAGAGAATAGCCTGTGGCGGTTACAAGAGAAAACCAAACAAAAAACACAAAGGACCAAGAGATAGGAGCCCTGGATCCCTCAACATGCCCTGGATCTGGGATAATCACTTAGTCTCTCTCCATATCTACCTGGGGGGTTATCTGTTTAAAATGCCTATAGTAACATCTATGCTATTTACGTCAGAGAGACAAGGTGGGAAACCCTAAGGAACTGTTTAAAAAGTTACTTTTAAAGAACAAAGGGCTACACAAAAGAAAAGGCTGTGTTTATCTTCCTTCCTCCTCAGTACACGGGATACTTGCTAAATGCAATTAGCTAAGTGGGATCTATGTAATAGTAATTCGAATTAATTTCCTCCATGAGCACTGTGGCTTCTAAGACATCTCTTGCACAATGATTGCTTAGCAAATTTGGTCAATGAGACCAAACTTAGCCGTGTAACCCCAATGCTTGCCAGATCCTTCCTCTCAATTCCCAGGCCAGGAGTGCCCCAAGGTCCTGATCAGACATCTTTTAACTGGGCGTCACTGATCACCACTGGCCCCGCTGAATGAGCAAGACATTCCCTGTGGCTTCCCCAGAGCTGAGGCAGCCCCAGTGTAAGGCATCAGACCAACATCTGGGCATGGAGACCAGCTTCAAGCCCGGCCCCATGGCTGAGTCGCTCACCTATCCAATGCAATCAGGGGCCGTGGGGTCAACCGAAACCTGTGGGGAGGGGTCCACGTGTTAGCTGTGTTGTTGTTGATGTTGCTGAGGGGAACATTGCTGTCGTCACTGAGAAATAAAGAAAAATAAAGCCTGTGACACATTAAGGAAGGTTTTCGTGTCCCTCTAGCAGTATGTTATCTGTGGCCAGCCTTGGCCCTGCAGGCCAGATCACAAAGATAGGGCATTTAGCTTAAACATACAGGTGCACAAAGCAAAAAACAACCAACTGAATAATCAAAAGAATGTAAGAAGCTAGACCCCATCCACACACACACAGCCTGAGTGGTGCTATAGGTCAGTTGTGTGCCTGAACACCGAATATGCGTTAGCGAACACTTAGTCGTCACAGTACCCTCCCCATTTTACAGATGGGGAAGCTGATATTAGAAAAAGCTACTGGGTTTGTTGAAGGCTATAAGATGAACTACAGTGCTGGCAGTTGGCCCAGGTCAGTCCGACTCTAAGACCTTTTGCTCTTCTTATGGTCCCAAAGCTTAGAGTCCTGAAGTACTTGTCACGTCTCTCTATCTCCCCAAACCCTGGAAACCCCCCTGGCCTGAGATGATTGAGGACAAACTCAGACCTCCTGGGACTGGATTGCCATTCAGCCTATCAGACAGACGCTCAGTCAGCTAGCAAATGGGAATTGAGGGCTATATGAGAGGCGTGGGGGCGGACAGGAGGTACACCTGAAGAATAGTGAAGAATAGTTCAAGAGCAACATGCAGCCATGTCTGTGCCCTACAGAGGAGCAGTGACCAGGAGCCAAAGCAGAGTCAAGGGATGCAGAGGCCAGATGGAAGACAGCAATGCCATGGGCCCAGCTGCCACAGCAAGAAAGCCAGAGAGTCTGACCATTTCCTCTCCTGGGGCCCAGGACTCAGGTATGCACCCCTCTGGAGCCCAGGACAAAGCCAGGCCAGTGCTCTTGGGAAGGCCAAGTGCAGCCTGCACACACTCCTCAGGCCAGCCCAGGGGCCCAGGTAGAGACCCTGCCCCCATTCCATCCTTTGCTGGCTGCCGGCTAAGACAAGATGAGCGACTGAGCCAACCTGGGCCTGGATGTGAGAACTGAGCTAGAAGGAGGCGTTTCTTTCTCTGTTCAGGGATGAAGAGTGGAGTCCAGGGGCAGGACGGCCTCTCATGAGAAGACTGTGGGGCCAGGGCAGTGTAGCACCCTCTAACTTGTGGGGCTGGACCGACAGCTCCTCTGGGGTGAGCAGGTGACAAGGGTGGGGCAGGTGGGGAGGGAGGGCAGGAAAACCTGCCCTTCCTGTCAGGCGAGCCCTCCCTGCCTCCCTCTCTTTCTCTCTCAACACTATTTTAGAAATATAACCAGAAGTGTACCATGCTCCCCCCATCTGCTCAGGGAGAAGGGGAGGGAGTTCACCTAAAGGGCCTCCACCAGCATGGGGCAGGGAGGGAAAGCCTTCCAAGGGAGGCTAACTCAGCAGTGGCAGAAACCAGGGCTTTCTGAGCAGGTGGAAATGCTTCCAAATGTTAATATAAACTGATTTTAAATCACTTACATAAAAACTCAGTTAAAATGTACTGGATTTACATTATCTTAGCGTGTAAGATTTGTCCTTCTGAGACTATTTTCTCTTGCGAACACTCCCCCTTTAGAAATCCATTATAGTATAAGAAACACCATGGTATTAGTTACAGAACATTAATAACCACATTTGTATTATATTTTATAAGGTGATTTGGGGCTCGGTAGAGCATTTGATTCTGTCACTAAGTCTGAAGTGGAAATATCAGAATAGCATCCCCCTTGCAGATGGGGGAGCTGAGACTCAGGGATTTTGGTCAGATTGCTGGAGACCTGAACCCGGGCTTGCCCCCCTACTCACCAGCTCACCTGGAGTAGGCTCTGCAGCCCCTTCTTATGCAGGGACTTTTAGGCCCAAGGGAGGGAAGAGTGACTGCTAACTGCCTCCTATTCCAGATCTAACCCAGCTCAGTTTAGTTTGAGCCCTTGGGTTCAAACCCTTTCATTTATATTGGGCTTTAGATTTTTCCTGTCCATGTCTCATTTACTTCTCTACTGTATGAAGATAGGTTTCCTTTAATTTGGTAGAAAAATAAATTTAGGAACAAATGGGAAATGGAATCTCATTATAGGTTCCCAATGCCCTCTTTGGGGCTCTCTCTGCCCCACCTTTCCGGCATTCTTGCCCTCACTCCCCGCCTAGCACCGGCCCAGCACGGTGTTGGGTTCTTGGCGCTGGCCTGAGTGACTACAGCCAATCACCTTTCCCTCTAGCATCCTCCAAGACAGTCTAGCCAGGCCTGTGGAGAGGAGCCTCGTTAATTCTGCTGTCTCTCATCCAGAGACAGCAATGGGAACAGCCTTCTTATCTTTGTCATCGGCATAGTTGTGAAAAGTCTGGTCACTGAAACCTCTGATCTCAGTAGAAACTTCCGGGTGGTGGTGGTGGGGGATAAATATATATTCACTGGGCTAGAGGAATGCAAAAAGAGAAAGGAAGAAATAGAAAGGAGAGAAAGAAGAGGCGAGGCGGGCAGTGCTCAGGTGAGGAATTTAGTGGAAACTTGCAGGGCCCAAGGATTTCCCCTGGGGCTACTCTTTCCAGCTCTGTTGGCCTCTCTGGTTGCATGCACCTAAGAATAACTCCCAGATTGGGCTATGGGGTGCAGTTTGATTTGCCTTTGGCCCTATTTAATATCCCAAAGATTCTGTGGCCTCCACAGCCACCCAGCTGTACTTCCCGGGCCACTCATACCAATCAGGGTTCCCTCCAATTTCAGGGCTGTAATAATTGGCTCTTTGCTTAGAGTTAACTCTAGAAGATTCTAGAACTCACAGGAATGTTGCTCTGATGCTAATACCTATTGTGCAAAATTTCAGTGTAAAGGGAACATTAACATTTTGTGAAAATTGTGTTGAATAAGAAAGAAACTTTTGTCATGAAAAACTTAATGAAGGTACCTGGTAACAAGCCAAGGGCCACACAGGTCAAGGGCATCCACACTCAATTCCACAGATGCTCCTAAAGTTCATAGAGAAATACTCACCACTGTCCTTTGGTCATTACTGCTGTGAGGACCACCTAATTACTGGGAACAAATCTAAGGTGGGAAATCTGGAATGTCATGGCTAAAAGGTGAGGGTCACCTCCCATTCATCTCCAGCACAGGTGTTTCCTTCATCCCCAAATGCCCTATCGGACATTAGCTCAGGCATTCTAAGTACTTACTGCACAAAGTCAGTAACAGCTGATAATGTAGGATGGACAATAATAACCAAATCTCCATGAAGGGTCTTTGAGTTGCTTCTGTATGGCCTTCATTTTGCTTTGAGAATTTTAAAAGAAAACTCAGTTCCTATTCTCAGCCTGGAATGCTATTCTTCTTCTATTCTGACTCGGAAACTCTGGGTCATCCTGAAAGATCCAGCCAAAGTCTTACCTTTGCTAGAAGCCTTCTGTAAGTTCTCTTCCCTCTCATTCCCATGCTAGGGCAGAGCCATTGTCTACTCTGCGCATCCAGAAAAACTGAGTGTGTTATTTTCTCTGCTTAGAAGTCTGTTTCTAACAGTAGATGGTGAGTGTTAGAGGGTAGAGCCATGTGTCATTCATCTTTCTCAGCTAAGTTTCAACCATATTCATAAGTAGGGGCTAGACACTCAATAAAGGCTGACGAATAGAAGAGTGAGTGGATGAATTAACTAATTCCACAAGATTAGAAGGCGTGCAAAGGGGATGATGCCTCAAGTGTGATGCAATTGGAAGAGGGAATTGAAAATCCGCATCGTGTAAACACCTTCATCTTATTACTTATAAAATGAGCTTTCTACTCTTAATAGGTAAAATCAGCTTGGAACTGTCTACGAGTTTTCCCAATACTCTTGTAATTAGGGAGAGCTTAATTATTCTTTAAAACTCTGAGCATATGAACTTCACCTGGGCTGTTTGCCCTGGATTCATCTACTTAAACTTAAAGCTTTACCATAGGCATGTTTTTAGGCCAGCAGGCATCTCTCTACTATAAATTACTATCTGATCAGGATACATTTTAATTTAGCCTAAGATAAAAATAATTAGGAGAACTAATCTGAGATGATATAAAATTAACAATTAAGATAGGCATAAGGCATGCTGAGACCAACTGTCTCAAGCTTTTGAACTGGGAGTATCTCATCTTCCAGCCACTGGGGAAAGCATTGAGGACACGGGGCACAGGTGGCCTTGCAGGCCCAGGATTTGTGTACCACAAACTACGACCCTCTGAGAAGACCAAGAGGAATCCTCGGAGTTTAAAATTTTAAGTATTTATAGGCACATTCTCAGCATTGCATCCCTGGTATTCTTCAAAGGGCAAAGACAGAGGTATGTACTCAAGAGAAATGGACAAGTTTCCAGTGAGGTTTCTGTGGGAAACTGCTTCTTGCCTTGGACCTGGGGAGGTGCATGAGTGCGTGTGCGTGCAAGAGTGCTGCGTGTCCTTGTGTGCTTTAGGTGTCGTTCCTGTACCTCTCCCCAGGAACACCAGCACCTCCAGTCCCCAGAATGATGCAGATACAGAGAGCCCTCATACAGACACTGGAAATCATAAGAGGAACACATTTTCCTCATTCTTTGTATATTACTCATTCTTTGTATATTATTTGTATACTTTGTATATGTGTCCATTTTATGCAAGGTTCCCTGCTAGGCATTGAGGGTGCCAACATTTCCCCACCTAGCGCCTCTACCCCAACCCCCAACTAGCCTGCCTTAGTCCCTTCTAAGAGAGAGGGAAAGTAAGGAGTAGGAAGGGTCTTTCTTCCCTCCCTCTCTCCTTCCTCCTCCCTTCTTTTTCCCCCTCCCCTCTCTTCCCCACCCCTTCCTTTCCCTTCCTTTTATGGGTGCAATTCCTCTTTGATCTTCTCTGGTCATGGCAGGCCTTTCCCTCTTTGGTATCTTTGTGGGTTCCTTGCATATGCCCCCACTCCAGTTCCCTGCAGCTGCATCCCTCATGGATCCAGAGGGCCTGTCCTTTAGCTGATGGTCTTCCCTCAGCTTATGCCTACAGTGGTACCTCTACCTTTTTTTGCCAAGGTTTCCTTGAACAAGCTCACATGAACAGGATCCCCTGAAAAGTTCCTCTGTGAGTTCCACATTCAGTCTCTGGATGTGATGTAGCATACTGAACCCTGTGATCCCTGCCCAGATCCCCCTTCAGGAATGAAGGACATATTCCTCAAGGAGCTCTTGCCCAACGTCACAACCCTATCCTAAGGCCACTCAGCATCAGCAACAGATCAGTGCAAGGGTAGAAAGGCCCTATCACTCTGCCTTAGGATAACTCTGAAAGGCCTTACCAGCTTCAGAGGAGGGGTGACCCTCTAACTCTCTGATCCTGTTTCCTCCCTCTTCTATCCCTCACTGACATCCAAAGGGCACTCTCGAATAAACCTCCCACATCTTCTAGGGAACCCAACCTGCCACATGCTGCATTGCCATGATGTAGGTGACAGGCAATAATCTCCAGGTGTATCCCCCTACAATGGGCCACTTCAGCCAGCCTCTTACTGTTGGGCAGGGATACCCTAGGGGCAGGTAGCAAGCTTTCCACATGGTCTCCTGTAAGCCCCACTCACTGGACATAGAGAAAGGAGCAAGGAGCATGCTTCCTTTCTCCTTGGTATGGGGATAGGGACTGTCCACAACACGGTACTTCTCTTCTACAGTCATCCACCTATGCATTCCCTTGAGGTGGACAGTAGCTAGAGAAGGCACAAAGCCATTTTCACAGAGTTCTTTCTCATGTTCTCCATTTTGGAGGTGGGGGTAGTTGGTACCTATCATCTCAGTAGAAATTGAGGTGGAGGGTCCCATGTTAATGCCCTGCTATAGCCAAAGCCACACCCAAGGAGGGTGCTCTGACCGCCCTCTTTGTGCCACTCTTAGTTATTCAGGCTCCAGGGCAGCTTGGATGCCTGTGGCCCAACGTCACCATTTTTAGTGACAGAGCACCTTCATTTCTGCTCATCCCTTTTTCTAAGGTGGGGCTGGCATGTCCTCCTTATCGGTCATTCCTCCCACACGGGTGTTATTTTGACACCTCAGAGGTCACACCCATCAGCCTGGCAGCTGGGCCAGTTCGGGCAAGGCTTCTCTCGGTCCTAGAAGTGGACATGGCTAAGACTCCAGATTTTTCTACTTGTTCACTCCTTCCCTCTACCCTCCTGCTCACCACTACCAAATGCTTAGCACACCTATGATTTAGACTATACGATTTTGCTCTCTGTTTTCATATTTAAAAAATTGTTAGAGATTATCAATTGTATATACATGTATTTGCTAATTTTAAAATAGATTGGAGAGAAAAAGGGATTCATTAGCACATTAACAAATGCTTGTTGATTTCAGAAGTGATTGTGTCATTCAAAATCTGGGAAATGCAGTGTGATCAACTGGACTGTGCATTTCTGGAGGGAAGGAAACCATTAGTCTTCTACCAATAGCCTTCTTCCAGACTGTTGCCTTATGCTTTTCCTGGGGCAGCACATGGTGGCCCTGAACCAATGACTCCTTCACAATTACTTAAATGACAATCAATCAATAGAGTGAATAGATAACCTACAGAATGGCAGAAAATATTTTCATGCTATACATCTGATAAAGGGTTGATAATCCAAATCTATAAAGAACTCAAGAAAATCAGCAAGCAAAAAAAAAAAAAAAAAAAAAAACTAAACAACTCCCTAAAAAGTGGGCAAAAGACATGGATAGAGACTTTTTAAAAAATGATAGACTAATGGTCAATAAACATAAGAAAAACTGCTCTAATGAGGTATTGCCTAACTGCAGTAAAAATGGCTTTTATCAAAAAAATACCAAAACTACAGATGCTGGTGCGGACGAGGAGAGAAAGGAACACTCATACACTGTTGGTGGGACTGCAAACTGTACAACCTCTCTGGAAAGTCATACGCAGACACCTCAAAGACACCTTGAAAAGTAAACCTACCATTTGATCCACTGTTGAGTATTGACCCTAAGGGGAAAAAATCATTTTATCAAAAAGAGACACATACTTGAATGTTTACTGTAGCACAATTCATAATCACGAAGACGTGGAAACAACCCAAGTGACAATACGAGTGGATTAATAAAATGTGGCATTTGTAGGCCATGGAATACTACTCCGCCATAAAAATATGCTGATCTAGTATCTTTTGTAACCACTTGGATGAACCCGGAGATGATTCTTCTAAGTGAAGTTTCACAAGAATCGAAAAACAAACACCACATGTACTCACTATTCAATCAGAACTACTCGATCAATGCCCATGTGCACACTCGGTAGTAAAACTCAATGGACAGCAAGCAGACAGGAGGGGGCTGATGTGGAGGGGGATAGTCACACCTAACAGGTGCAATGCACACTACCCATGAGGGCACATTTATAACTTTGACTCAAACTGTGCAAGAGCAATGTATGTAACCAAAACATTTGTGCCCCTATATTATGAAATAAAAGAGAAAAATATTTTTTAAAGACCTTTCATGGATCAAACCTCATCCCTAGACCTAGTAATGGACACATTAGTCTTTGGTAAACCAGGTATGAGGGGTTAGGGTTAAGGTTAGGAGGCTGAAGAAGCTGAGGCTCTTTAAAATAGCTTCCTTCTTATCAGTAAGCACTTAGGAATTCAAGTGGAAAAAGTTTGACCTTTTCTTCCAAAAAAAGTATCACAGAACTCTTTATAAAAGATGACAAATTTTGGATTTATGGGGCCAAAAGTCACAACATTTAATAGTAGATATAGAATATGTCTGTGCAAAATATCTCAGTGCATTGGGCTGAGGCCAAACACAGAGGGTATGGTTTTCTGGTCTGGAGTTTAGTGATGGGGAGTGTGAGGATAGATTTTTTTTTTAAGTCATAAAACAGGTTACTTTCCTTTGAGTAGAGTAACATGCAAGTGTGAGGGAAGGAGTGACTCAGCCAAGGATTCTCATAGAGGAATAACTGTCGCCTCTGCCAGCTTGTTTTTCCTCCCTACTTCCCATGCCCTCCACTCCTAAATCAGCTAAATGTCCAGACAAAGGCAGATGGGTATTACGTGAGATAACACACGTAGCAGGGCTGGTGTACGGGCACAACCCTGAGACTGCCACCTTAGAGTTGGAACCCTGTGGACCTCTTTTTGCCTCCCCTGGTCTCAGCCCCAGTATGTGACTATGCATTGGAAGTTGTAAAGGGCTAATGAGAGTGCTGAACCTTGCAAGATTTCTTCTGCTATTAGAGCCCATCTATTCCAATCTTTTTTCTAACCACATCATGGACTACACCATTACTTTAGTGGGATTACCGTCTTTCTTCTACCAGCCCATTGCATCCCAGGTGCCTGCTCTCTACCAAGTTTATAAGTTAATTCTTTATCTTTAGTACCATCCTCTCAAGGGTACACTCTACAAAGAAGAGTGGAAGCAAGAGACCAAGGCTTATCCTTGTAAAAACAAGTAGGTGTTCCTCTGGTACCATAGCTTTTGTCCCCAAGCTGTCCAATCCAGAATTGTGAAGCAGGTGGAGAGATTTGCTGGGAGGTGGGAAGTTCCCATTTTAAGCATCTGGGGAGCGTCACTTACCAGTGTCCTCTGCTGCCCTCTGTGGCCAAAACATCAATGTCTCTAGAGACACCCCTTTAAATCCTGGGATCTAGCTCCCTCTCCTTAATTCTCAACATCACCTTTCAAAGTTTTTCTCCTTTAGTCCTCCTTGGACTCTAAAAAGTAAAATAGAAGGCACTCTAGCCACAAACCTGAATCTGGTTTATACTCTTAGCTCCTTCCTGCAAAGGTAGTTGAACTGATTCCTCCAAGAAATCTTAAGAGGTCATTGGGCCACCCAGCTCAACCTAGCAAGGCTGGATCCAATCCTTTTGGGAATGATACAGGACTTTCGATGAATCTCAAACACTGCCAAAATCTCAGTCTGGGATTTCCACAAAGTCTGTCTAGTTTATTTTAGTTTGAGGACCTTTCACTTATAGGGCAAAATCCCAATTAGGAAGATGGGCAGGTTGGCCTGGGGGAAGGAACTATATTAGTACAGTTGACATGCTTTTGAATGACCTTTTATCTTTCCTTTAAAAAAATTTTAAGGCTAATTTTATAAACTTAATCCTGGTGAAATGTTCTCTGTGGGTTGCAGGTGTTGTTTTGTGACCTGCCAGACACAGCCCAAGGCTCAGAGACTCTTGCCGCAAACGACTTTAGGCATCTGGAAACCACCAAGGTGCCTTTCTCCATACTCTAGTCCCAAGCGAGGGAAATAAATTTATGGTAGATTAAGGGAGAACTGTCTACTGATTTGAATTCCTCATTAGATACATAAATGTGTCCACTAGGATTGGCTGCTGGAGAAGCCCAGTACAAAATCATTCCATTCCTGAAACCACCAGCCCCAAGAAATAGCTCCTTGGAGAGAGATTTACACTCTTTGTTGAATTCATTAACTGTCAGGCACGGTGTTTGATTTCCAAGTCTGTGTACGGTACACAGAGGCTTGGAAAATGAGAAAATGTGTCTGATTCCCAGTTCTCTGAGGATTTGCCCTTTCCTCTTTCTGCCTTCCCAAGCCTCCAGAAAAGTATTCCCACCCAGCTTCCTGAGTACAAAGTGAGAAATTACATGTTTATTTTGTAACATGGCACTCAAACAAACCTACCGTCCCCTAAAAATTGGTTTATGTAAATGATTCTAATACAAAATGTGGTGAGAAGCTAAAGGGAGAGGTCCACACAGCTTCTGATCCCAGGGCGACCAGCCTCCCCTCTTTGCTATGTTTTCAACTCACACCTGTGAAGCCCAAGGGCCCTTCCCTGGGGCTGAAAAATTAAGGGCGTCCCACGTCCCTTCCTGAGACATTTCTGCTCCGTCACTATAAAGTAGGCAGGGAATGGAAGCGCAGCTCAGCGCGGGTGGAAGGCAGCGTTTAAAGCGCAGCTGGAACATATCTAAAGCTCTAATCGCCTGCGTGAGCCCTTAACTCTACAATCTCCCAACACCTGTAGCCTTCACGTTCCTAGGACTTAAATCGAGCCCCGAGACGAAGAGCGCAGGCCAGAGATGACACGCTGTCAATTGTCACCTCAAGATCCAGGGGCAGCCATGCTGACTTCTCCAACCCTAAACTCTCCTGGACCCGCAGGGTGTTGAGAACAGGGGACTGCAAGCCAGCCTTCCACTCTTACATCTCCGCCACAACCAAACTGCCCAACACAAGCCTGCAAGAACAGGTGTGCGGGTTGAGGGAAGGGAAGCGCAGCCACAGCCCTCGTTCAGTGTAACTGCACGGTTTTCCCCTGGCCAGACCCGCAACAGGTTTCCCGGCCTCTCCTCCGAGATGGCAAAGTCAGCCAAAAAGGGCGCAACACGTGGGCCCGGAACGCGGCTGCTGGGGTTCTCGTAATTAGTCCCGCCGCCCGAGGAGCCAGGGCCAGGGCAAGGGACGCGGGAGCGCAGCGTGGTGAGTGTCTCTGCGAGGCCCGGCGGGGCGTGGGACGCTAGTCGCTCGGGGTCTGTACTCGTCCCAAGGGCACTGCAGGGGAGGGAACACACTGGCGCCATTGCGCACTCCCGGACACCCTCTCCTTGCTGCTGCTTAGCCCCGCACAAGCTGCGCCTACCCGGCGCGCCATCACACCCCGCTACGCGCCACCCGGACGACCTCATAAACAGCTCCTAGAATTGCGGAGGCAGGAGGCGGGGCAGGCGGGCCGCTGCGGAGCGGAGCGGAGCGCAGGGCGGGAGGCGGGCCGGGGTCAGGGCAGAGGCTGCACCGCGCCTCCCCATTGGCCGGGAGGCAGTGGGCTGCCCGGGCGCGCGGCGCGGGCGGGGCCTGCCGGCGCGCGCCCGCCCCCGCCCCCGCCCCCTGCTCCCGCTCGCCCCTCGCGCCCTCCCCTGCGCTGCCGCCGGAGTTTTTAAAGTGGGCTGGCAGCGGCGGGAGCCTTACATTCGGGAGCGGCCCGCCGCACTGCTCCGGCGCCCGCCGCCCTCCCGCCCCAGCGATCCGGAGGCGGCCGTACAATCCTCGGCAGTGTCCTGAGACTGTATGGTCATCTCAGCAGCTTCACCCGCCCCTCCTCGGACTCCTTCCAACTCCGGTCATTCGAACGTCTTCTTTTTTTTGAAAACCCAGACAAGTGACTCCTTTCCGAGGGAAAAAGGAACTTCGGTTCCCTTCTCGCTGTCCTTTTTTTCGAGACTGACAACCTCCACCCACTCCTTTCCCCGACTCCGCCTCCACCCGCAGGTGCCTCCCAGTCACCTTTCCTCACCGCCCCCCCCCATCCCCCGCACCTAGCCAGCCGTCCGCAAACTTCCACCTGGCTGTGCGGGCGCTCGGGACCTGCGAGCACTAGGACTTTTAACACTCGCCCGGGCCGCGGGGAGCGGACGAGGGCCACAGCGAAGGCAGCGGCTGCAGCCACCCGCCGGGAAGCCCAGGTGCTAGGCTTCTGAAAGGGCCACGAAGACAATGACAGCTGACAAGGAGAAGAAAAGGTAAGCGGGCGTCCGAGCAGAGGAGAAAGCTGGTTGTGATAAAGGCCTGGCTGCGCGGGGCTGGCGCAACTGAGATTGGGAGAGGAGTGAGGAGAGGTCTTCGAGGCCCAGGGATCGGTTTAGAGAGTTCTGACAGGGAGAGCAGGTGCTGGGTCTGGGGACACGGAGCTTCGGCTTCGCAGTGGAGCGTTGTGTGCTTCGGAGAAGTAGGAAACCCGCGCGCGCAATGAGGCCAAGAGCCCGAGGGAGACGGCCCTGGAGGTCGGAGGTGCTCCCGCGGTGCCTTTCAGAACCTCCCAGCTCCTGCAGAAGACTGTGGCCAGCGTTCTGAAACGTTTCTGGGTTGAT
Organism: Perodicticus potto; assembly: GCA_963574655.1. Classification (NCBI taxonomy): domain Eukaryota; kingdom Metazoa; phylum Chordata; class Mammalia; order Primates; family Lorisidae; genus Perodicticus; species Perodicticus potto. The sequence continues at coordinate 18,763 of CAUYRH010092493.1, read as the reverse complement.
GCCCTCGACTCTCTCAGGTTTCTCATGCCGGGGCAGCATCCACAATTCTCTTTAACTCCGGGTCCCCCAAGTCTTTCCAAATGTTCTCCCAAGCCCGCGCTGAGCCCCAAACTGGCCAGGGGCTGTAGGCAGAGCGGGGCTCAGGGACAAGCCCCCGCCAAGTAGCCAGAACGCTGTCGGGGCTTCAGACCCCACCGAAGCTTGGAGGATCCCCTTCCCTCACCCTGCATCTTAATTCCGCTGGAGAGTGGGTAGTGGGGTAGTGACCTGAATTGCCCTGCGTGGGCAGGTGTCATGGTGCGCAGGGAGGGGCTGGCGACACTAGGCGCCCCTGGCAGGTCTGGTGTCTGTCTCCTAAGAGGACAGGGAAGGGCAGCCACGATCTGCCTGCCTGCCTGCCTGCCCTCGCGAGCCTCTCCGCACTGGGTGAGAGGCAACTCCGGCCAACTCTCGCTGCCCTCCCGCCCCCTCCCGGCCGCTCCTAGTCTTGGGCTCTTTACAAGTTAGGATGGGAGCGCACTGCGCGGCCGCCGGACGTGGGTACGGCCTCACCTTCCACAAGTGCGTGATGCTTGCCGCCTGGCCCCTCGCTCCTCCTATCTTCGCTCGTTCTGTCCCAGTAGGCTGGAGCTTCCATCCTCGCGCTCGGCGGCGGCTTGGCAGGGCTAGCCTGCTTGGGGCTGGAAGCGAACTTGCCGGAGACGAGCGGCGGGGCGGCTGTGAGGTGGTGCGGGGATGAAGAAGGCCGTGCTGTGAAGGGAGGAGGTGACTGGCCGGAAGGGCTCAGTGCCTGGGTTGGTTTGCTCTTGTTCCGATTTACACTGCGGGACCAGGGCCAGAAACCGTGAGTTCTCCAGTCGAAAGCTGCGGTTCCCACCTCGGGGCACCGATAAGGATTTGATAAACCGGAGCAAATCGTGCCCGTCCTGGCCAGGCGCCCAGACCCTTTGCTGCGGGATAGCTAGCAAGGGGATTGAGTCCCCCGGCTCCCTCTTCCCGGCCGCAGCCCCGGCTCGCGTCCACATCGGTCCCCAGGCCAGAGACAGGGAACACGGCTGCGGCTGGCGCGGTCCCTGGGCCCCCGGAGTGGCCCTGAGATCCTGTCCTTTGAGGGTAGTGAAGCAAGGAACATTTTACGATTCCAATGCGTTTTGCAAAACCCATTATAATACCAAAATTATTAATGGAACAATTTTTAAAACCGCAGATTTATAAAGAGCCTCTCTGCGAGCGTTCTCGGCCCTGGAGATGGCGAGGGAACTTACAGCACATTTTACAACTGTGATGCGTATCAGCCAATGTCGCAATCGTCGAGGTGGGGCCTGATGGTAATCTTGACAAATGTGTGAAATGTCAGCTTCTTTTGCGCGCCTCTGCGCCACGTCCTGTAGGGTTTTGTACTGTATATTAATTGTGACGAGAACCTTGGGAGCAGGGGAAAAGTGATTTCGACACACCTGGCCAAGTACCTCCTTCATTAGAGGGCTGGCGGGGAGAGAGAGGGAGTCAGAATGGGAGCTGGAAGAAAACTGCGTAATTAGACTTTTAAGTAATTGGCGAGAGTGGCCGCTTTAAGAACCACTGCGGGGACTGCCTGTGAAAGGCCTGGGAGGCCACTCTGAGCTGCGGCGGCGGCGCCGGGCTGGTGTCCGCCCTCGGCTACCAGCCTGGATTTTTGTGCCGCAAAATGGCAGGGCAAACACGGTGGCCCTCACCGTCCAGAGTCCTGTGAGACTGTCCATTTCCTGTTGGACTGATTGTCTTCACGCCTGGCTGTGTTGGAAGGGATTCTTTAGGGCCCACGATGTAATTAAAGTACGTGAACCCATACGTCGAAAGTTGGTATTGTCATGTGAGCGGGCTATCGTAGCTTTCCTGAGTGCCTCACAAGAGCGATGTGACACCCTCTCCCTCACGATTCTACCTACCAGTTCTTAAAAATTTATGTTTCTTTGGTCAGCAGAGCCATTTCTTCCCCCAAACTCAAAATGCACGGAACATTTTCAATGTTTCTTCTAACAATAGCCCCACAAGAAGTTGGGCAGGTTATTTTGTCCCAAAACGTTCATGTGTGGATGGATATGGTAGAGTAATAAAGAGTTTGCTTTCTGAACTCTGGCTGGCTGGCTGGTCGGTCTCCTAGAAGGTACTGCTTTTGGTGACAGCAGATGTCAAAGATGTCAGAACTGAACCTTGGTAAGGGTACTGCACTTTCGCTCCCTTTTCTGCACCCACCTATCAGGAGGGAAGTGGAAGACTTGTTATCCAGCCAGGGTTCTTGATTCTAGGAATAGCTAAAAAGTGTCTGGGTGATTTATCTCCTGATAAAACAGTTTCTGAGTCCCTTCTCTGGGAAAGAAAAGATTGTGGAAGTTCTTAGATGTGTGGAGAATGGAGAGTGGGTCAGGTAAATGTAAATGAGATCCTTGGATAATCAGGGATCAAAGTCCAGTCCCAAACCCCGACCAAGGTCCAACAAAATCCAGCTATCAGGGCTAGAGGGAGGTAGAGGGAGGTTTCCTAGACCTTCCAGGAACCCAGTATTGTTTAGTGCAGGTGAGCTATGGAAGGGGAATTGGAGACATCTGGATTAGAAGTTTTCAAACTACCTCCCTCTAGCCCTGGTAGCTGGATTTTGTTGTTCCTCTGCTAAAATGAAATCAAATCAGAATTGATATAACAGATTGTGGTTCAAGTATTGAAGTATTCATTCATACAATTATGAATGAAGTTCAAAAGAATGCTGTGGCTTTGAGTATTTTCAGTTTTGCTTAAAGGGAACCTAGAATTATTTTATTAGAGATCATGGAAACCATCTATCAAACCTTCCTCTTTCCAGTTAAGAAAAACTGAGGCCCAGAGAGATTAAATGAATTGTCCAAAGCTGGTAAGGATCAGAACCCTGGTTTATTACTTACAATTAACTATGTATTTTGTTACTGTTCACAAAAGAGTATGCCTAGCCCTGAATGACCCTAGACAGTGAGGATGATTTCTAAAGGATTAGAGTGCCCTCCCTATTGCACCCCTCAAACCACTGAACCTTATAGAAAGGAGATTTGCTTTTGTAGGTAATTATAAAAGCCTTCAGGCTGCAGCAGACATGATTCTCTTTGCTTTTTTGCACAGAAAGGAAGCAGAGTTGGTGTTGGTCCCAGTGTCTCTAAACTTCGAGAAGTATGAATTCATTGTCTTAGAGCTCTCCCTTTATATCAGTTAGAAAAAAAAATCCTACTTACATAGGTCAACCTCATTAAATAAAACCAATGCAAGGACTACTCCCCAGTGGAGCAGATTGTTTTGTGAAGTAGAGGACATTCAAGCAGCCCCTAGAGCAGGGGTGGGGAAACTTTTCATGTTGGAAGGCCTCAGTGTAGCTGTAATCAAATTTAAGGCCACATTCAAGAAATTTCAATTAGATATACTTATAAAATGTACATTATTTTATAAAAATCTAACTGCTATGTACTTAATAATCTCAAAAATTGAAAATGATTTGTTAATTTTAAAGGTAACTAATCTTTTAATGACTTTGCTGTGTCTGCTTCTTGTTGGAAAACATTTGAATATTTGGGGCAGCATGTGGGTCTTTGCAGTTACAGTTGATCCAGATGGAATCAGTCGTTGTGACCTTAAGGGCACCTTGATTTGGGTTAGGTAGGAGAACGCAGATTCACAGCCATAAGTGGTTGAAAATCAAGAAGGCATTTTTTTTTTTAGTCATGTTGCCAAAGATGTAGGTATTCTACTGCATTTTTCCACATTTCATTTGGATCTTAGCATCAAACAATGTCTTTAAAAACATCATCTACTGAGCATGAAATCAGTTCCATTGGTAGTTTTGCAGGTGCCTTGGTGATATCAATTAGGTGAGGCTGAAATGCTAATTTGAGTGTGATGTCATGATTCCCAAAGTTAGTGAACTTTTTATTGTACAGGTATTCTCCAATTAATTGGTCTATAACAGCTGCATGTTCTTCAGATGATTCCCATATAGCATCCTGCTCATCAATGACCTTTGCTAACTAAGGAAAATGTTCATTCGAAGTTTACTTTTGAAGAAATGTTTTGAAACAAGATAGATAGCTTTTTTCTTAATGCTTAGATTTTTTGTCACATATCATGTATAAACCTTTACCAGGTTGTTTTGATTTAACATATCACAGAGAAATGCTGCATTCCTGTAGAAATCTTTCAATAATTCACATTGTTGATTCTATCCTTTGTAAAATTCAACTATCTGTTCTTACAGAGATAACATTTTGGCTAACACCTGTGCCTGTTATAGCCAACTGCACTTTAGAATGATATGGCAGATCCACACTGAATATCTCAACTTTCTTTTCTTTTTTAAATTGAGATAAAGTCTCACTTTGTCGCCCTTGGTAGAGTGCCATGGCATCACAGCTCATAGCAACCTCAAACTCTTGGGCTCAAGAGATTCTCCTGCCTTAGCCTCCCAAGTTAGCTGGGACTACAGGCACCCACAACGCCCAGCTATTTTTGTTGTTGTTGTTGTTGTTTAGCAGGCTTGATGCACATGACTGGCACCCTAACCACTGAGCTAGGGGCGCCCCCAGAATACCTCACCTTTCAACCTTAGCATGTTATGAAACTGAGGAGTCAGTGTTGTACTATTTGTACAAATATAGTTAACAGTACTTAAAACTTGTTGCAAAATGTCACTTAAAATAGTAGCTTTGGCACAGAGATTTTGCTGATACAATGATAACATCTGGATATGTTAATACTTTTTTTAAAATTTGTTTTATAAACCCTTCGTGTTTTCCTTTCACGGAAGATGCCCTGACTGTCCATATACTCACTAAATGCACCAAATTCATTCCAACTTCAGACATTTCTCTTGAAAGTCATGCAAAATATCTATTCATCATGTTCTGTTCCCAAGAGTGCCCAAAGCAAGTAATTCTTTGTAGCAAAGAAAATCTTCTGTTATGATCTCAATGAAGTATAAAACCTGTGCAGAATCAATAGTATCAGTTGATTCATTCAAAGTAATTCAATATATATTTTCCTTTTGCAGTATTGCATGAAGTTAAGTTGAAGGTTAATTCATGCTGCCTATCAGGTATGATTCTCCTTGGAAGAGGCAGTTGTTTGTACTTCGAAACATTATTGGAAGCTTCCTACAACTTCAGCAACACATTCTTTCATAATTTCTACTGCAGTGAACAGCTTCCCTTTTTCCCCAAGTATATATACTACTTTATAAGTTGCTTCAGTGGCATTATTTCCAGGTCTTATTGCTGGTTGAAAGAATTTTCTTTGCTTTTGCTTTTCATCTTTAATCTCTACGGTATAACTTTTCACACCTTTCTCTCTAATTTAAAATATTTGTGGTCTTTATGAGTGTTACAATTCTAATGAGCATTGCATTTTTTTAATGTTGATGTGGCAGCATTGCAAAGCAAGCAAATCATCTTATCTTTTGCAGAAATGAGATAATATTGCAGTTACCACTCCTCATTAAAAGATCAGTTTCCTTCTATTAGCATTCTCTTGGTTGTCTTTGTTGTGATGGGCTTTAAGCAGACAGAATTAAAAAATACTATTGAGCTGTAGAACTAGTCACAAATTCCACTTCAAATACAAATATAGCGTACCACTGTCAAAAGCTGATAATAGACTGGGGTCCTTGACCCCCCATAAACTCTTGCCAACCAGATGTGGCAAGGCCTCATGTGGTTGTGGTGCCAGTTAGGTGGGCAAAGTTAGAACTAAATCATGAGTACAGCAGTTGTCAATAAAACCTTTATGGCTTACTAATGTTCTAATTTTGCTGGTCCACCTGGGAGGATTATTTTGTTGAATTTTATTTTATTCTTTGGTATTTAAAATGTGTTCATTATAAAAAATATATATATAAGATGAACAAGAATGTATTAATAAAAATAAAAAGATTTCTTCCATAAAATTTGGATTCAGTCAACAGACTACACTAAGGACCTAGAAGCCCACTAGGGCTTCAGACTGCAGCTTCCCCATCCCAGGCCTAGACTGATTCTTGTGCTGGGTAAGTTGGCATTTTTACTAGGAGTGGAAATTACGAGACTAAAACAGTTTAATTTACTTAGAATGTAAATCTCTCTCTGTCTCTCTCTTTGTATGTGTCTGTGTGTGTGTGTGCGCGCGTGTGGAGGGGAGTGAGTCTCAACTTCCTAGGAATTTATTGTGTAAAGGTTTAGAAATACAAGGAACCAATTAGATAATCATCAGTGCTCCAGGATTTTAGCCCAATATACTTAAAAATAATTATTTCAAGATTGAAGCTTTCCACTTTTTAGTTTGTCTATTCTGTCTTATAGTATTTGCTTTTTTATTTTCCCTAGTTCTGTCCTCTACCAACAAATTAGTTTCCCTTTTCATTTTAGCCAAATGAATCTTCCTTTTTGCTTTCAGTACTGACCATTGCTGGTAGTTCATAACCGGTCTAGCTTTCGTCAATATTGTCACGTTAGCAATGTTTGTTCCCAGGACCCAGTACCCTTTATCCCACCCCCCACCCCCAGAATGAGCCTTATTCTCATGATGGAAACCATCTCTGATATTCACACTAAGGTATACATTGGTGAGACAATAGATGTGTACTGAATGCCTCCTAATCTAGCTAAAATGCTAAAGAGAAGACTAAGAAATAGGGCACATAGATCTTGTTATCAAGTTGCTTAGACTGGGTAAAAAAGGAGACATAGGAAGTTAGCTGAAAATATAAGTAGCTGTCAGCTTGCATGTGACTTTTCTGTAGGACTCAAATATTTTGAAGCTAAAGATAAGAAGCTCTGTGGAGCATTTTAGGTAGTAACCACATATACGAGCAAAATTATTTAAGAGTATTGTGTGTGTTTTGGGGGATGGCAAAGCTGGTTCATAGTGTCCCTGGAATCATACAGGGTGAGTGCTGACCAGCAGTATATACACTGGCTCTGAGGGAGGTCCAAGGTGAGTGACTTGGTGTTTGGGGGTAATGAGAGCGAAGAAAACATGAGGGTCCCCATACTGTGTTCCCTCCCTATCATGTGACTCTGACATCATAGACAGAAAAGGGCTTCCAAATTGAATGTTTCCTGTTCTTTATACACTTGCTTTGGGTGAGGGATATGGAGGGGGAATCTGGTAGGGCTCCATGTACAACAGGATTAGCAGTTTCTGTTCTACTGAGGATAACAGAGGAGACAGCTATGACTCCAGAAAGGCCAAGAAGGGAGAGGGGGCTTTTAAACCAGGCTTTGTGAATAGGCTTCTGGGGTGTGTAAATCTGAAATTGTAAGCCAGGTATATAAACATCTTTTCCTGAAGGAAATCTTTTTAGCTCTCAATAGCATTACACAGATTCTGTGATCTGGAAAAGGCAAGTCCTTGCTTTTGGATGTCTGATTTGGTGATTCTACCGTGTGTGTTTCAGGAACTTTCTGTTCAGGTCCCCGACAGTTCTTACATTTCTCTGCCAGTTTGTTTCCCCATCTTAGAGGGGGCAGAGGAAGGTGTGTACATCTAGTAAAGATTCAGTGATGCAGCATAACCTGTCCTGTCCCTGGCAGCCCCCTAACAGCTGCCTTCAGTCTTGGAAGAAAAGGGAGTCGAGTGTCCTCCACGGGGTTAATACTGAGGTGATTCATTTTGTTATGTTTCTTAAAATGGCTGTGAATATAGATTTATCCTCATGTTTTCCTTCATCCTCAAATAGTTATTTAAAGGTACTTCATGCACTCAAAATGTATATCTCCTTAATAGGAATTCTGTATGCAATGGAACATAACACAAAACCGAACATTTAGTCTTATTAGTCAGAACTGTTCTCAGAACTTTACATGGGTTAATTCTTTTAATCCTCATAACAACCTTGTAAGATAAGCCTTGTTACTATGCCCACTTCACGGATGGGAAAGCTAGAGTGTAGAAAGGTCAATTGCCCAAGGTCACACAGTAGAGCTGGATTTGGCCTGGGTAATGTATCTCCAGAGTCTAAACTCCCAACCAGCTCTTCATACTTCCTTCCCTAACCTAAGATAGCTATAAAGTATTTAATACCATGGTTGACTCGTGTAGTAAGTACTCTATAAATGATAACTGCTTTTGTTGCATTTATAATTATTATAATTACTTTTCTCTTCTATGACTCACCACTTGTATCAAACCTCACAAGCAGTTAGATTGAAGAGCTGAAGGGTGGACTTGGAACTCTTGGTATTTCTTATTTTTTTCTGGGTTTTCCTACACTCTGACAGGAGGTAGTTCTCTACTGCCTGAAGAAGTTCAAAGCTTTCCACCTCCCACCTTTCGCTGGTGGCAAGACTTCAATAATTACTTTAGCCTTCAGATTCCATTGTGCAGGAGAACCTGTTAGAAGCTTTTCCTCTGTGGCTTCTGAAGAGCCATCTATAAATCAAGATGCACAGGACTTCCTCTGGCTCTTTTGATCCTTTGAAATTGCAAACCCAGGAAGGAAAGAATGGATGGGGGGATAAAGAATAGCTGTGATCACTGCAGTGATAATATGTTACATTTTCGTAGACCTCTTTTTCTCATGAGCCCTGAGCCTTCCCAGCCATCACCTTGCTGGCCTGTGCACTGTGACCTGGAGGGCTTCTTGAGTTTTCCTGGTGCTGTACAAGAAAATCACGTTGACATGTATTATAGTTGTGGTGGCCACTGCACATCACAGTCCATGTGGTGGCGACCCATTGGTAGGTGCCACTAACAGCATCTCTGATTTTCTAGTAGAGATCAGGCATAATTTGGTGCCAGTTGTCTGGTCTAGCTGTTAAAAGCCACAGAACTGATCTGAAAGCATGAAGCCAAGAGGGCCCTTTGAGATCGCTGGAGCCGAAGAGACAGGTGTGGAATGGACAAGAATGTTATCTACTTCCATGTGGCTTTGATTTTTCTAATTTCTCAAGAAATACTGGTTTGCTTGACCACTTTAGGCTGTTTGCAGGGGCCTCTTGAATGTCAGCAAAACTCTTATTATATGGCGTCACCACCAGAAGCTTCCCGTGCTCCCAGGAGACATATTTCCCTCCCCCTTAACTTGGAAAGATTCTTCAGTTTTAAAGTTACAAGTAATTTCTATGCCAGATAATGACTCTGAGAAGCAGATCCTTTTCTCATGTGGAAAAATATTTCAGAAAAGTGGTTTGTCAATAAGGTAAATGACCTCATTTTAAAAGATGTCTTTATTTGACACATACTCATCTAGCATTTTCTCAATTCTACAAAGCCATGGAAGTGGATTGTTAGAAATATCTCATATACTCTCAGTGACTTCTAGAACAATCCTTTTCCAATGGAGCCCTCCAACCAAAAAAAGAATAACATCAAACCTAAGAGGTAAGTGCTAGGAATCATAAAAGACTACTGATTTTATTTGGTTAGCTGTGTAATCAAACACCTGAGCAGGAAAATAGATCCCCTATGCTATACTGTGGTTGTGAGGCTGGAGGTTAACCCCCACAGCTGTGTTGGCTGCCCCAGATGCTAAGGGTACAGCCCAATAGTATTCTTAGAAGTTAATCAACTCTGTAACAGCTTTAGTTGAATTTTTTGTCTCTTTTTTAATCCACAGTGTCCTGATACTGGCAAGGATTCAGTAGCTTGCTATGAATAAGAGGATACATGGGCTCAATCTGAGAAAGTTCAGAAGCATTTTATAAAGCCTTTAAAATATGTCAAAGTATATGATTACCAGCAACATGGGAGGGAGAATTGTTTGAGCCCAGTAGTTCGAGACTAGCCTAGCCAATATAGCAAGGCTGGGTCTCTTAAAAAAAAAGGAGGTGGAGGAGGAGAAGGAGAAGAAAAACTAGCTGAGGTGATAGCACAGGCCTGTAGTCCTTGCTATTATCACTGTGCATAGGCCAATGGGGTGATGGTTTCAAAGGCTCAGTGCTCATCAGAAAAGGCAGGGTGATCACTTGAGCTCAGGGGTTTGAGGCTGCAGTGAGCTATGACCATGCCATTGTATACCAGCATGTATGACAGAGACAGACTCTGTATCTGAAAAAAAAAAAAGGATGTGTTTTTTTTGGTGGGGGTATAATAATCATTTAAATCACTATGCTGTGTGTCTAGCCAGATGGCATTTACCTCTGTCTCTTGATGTGGTATTAATACAGTATTAACAAACACACATATTTTACTCCTGACAATAAATTTTCATACTGCCACCACTTTGTATGAGATTGCCTCTGGGTAGGAGGTAGGGAGAAAGAAGTGCAATGCATTTTCTTTATTTTATACTTGGGAAATGGAGCTGCTGAAAGAAGCAAACCACACCGTCTGCAGGGGCCCCACGTGTGGTGGTGAGGCTGGGCCCCTGTGTGCCACCTCAGGCCCCTGTTACAGGTAATGAACTAGGAGCACAGCCAGCAGTGACTCAAACTTCAATGCGGCTCTTCTCATTACTAATGAGTAATTACAGCAAATATTTACAGGCCTCCTTCCTACCTTTACAACTTCCTGTTGCCAAAGCACTCTGGAGTCTCGAGAAAGATTGTCCTGGAAAAATACGTCATACACAGTTGCAGGAAAGAATGTCTTTAAGCACACAGAAAAAAAATCAGTTACTGGGTTTTGTTTATGAATTCCATGTAGGAACAACAGAAAATTATGCTTATGGAGGGGGTGCTTGAGAATCCTTTCTTCTAAATTTTAAGAAAAGTTTTAGAAATCACTTCTGGACTATCAAATACAGGAGGAATGGGACAAGCCATGTTTTTAGAGGATGTTCTAGAAATAATAGGACTGTGCAAGTTTAGGAAAGGAACATTTGGGGTCAAAGTGTATGTCATTTGATAAATGCTCCTTTATGAACATTAATTACCCCTACAATATTTTTCTGAATGAAAACAATTATACTTTGATAGTGTAAATCAGGATATACTACATATAACGTGGAGGAATTTAGTGAGCTAGAAGAACATTGTTTGCCTTATAAAAAATTCCCAGAATAAATCCTCATAATGCTCATTTCTTGTACAGTTATAAAAGCACTCCAGTGAATTTGCTTTCTCAGTAAATTTCTGTAAACCACTGTACCCTTGTATTTTTCTCCTGTGTTTCTAAAAGTTCTCAGATGCTATTTTGGAATGGCAGCGTTTACTCCAGCACTGGCTGAGGTTGACAAAGCTAATTTTGGTGCCCAGGGTAAAGGCAGAGAGAAGTCATTTGCAGAGCCAAAAGAGCTTTCTGGTGTCTGGGTTAGGAGCGGTATGGTGTTACTGGACACACCACATTTCAGCTTTAGAACCTTTATTTGTGTGCTTGCACAACAAATGTTTACCCAGATATTAAGATAAGGAAAGTATGAAGGTCACATTTTGCTGGTGACAGGGGAGCTTCTATAAATGTAACCATATCACTGTGCAGCAGGAATCTGTCTTTTATTCTATGCCCAGGACTTAGGGGTATTAATGGAGGGCTGGGCATGAGAGCTAAGGCTCTCCTTGGGCGTTTTGGCTTTCTTGCCTCCACTCTGCTTATCTTGCCTCAGCTGACATGCCCCTCCCTTTTGGTGAGGCCCTGTGTGGTGGACAAGAATTCAGGACAAGGTGGTGCCTGTGGCTCAATGAGTGGTGTGCTGGCCCTATGTACCGAGGGTGGCGAGTTCAAACCTGGCCCCGGGCCAAACTGCAACAACAACATAAATAAAATAAATTAAAAAAATAAATAAACTTCATTAAAAAAAAAGAAAAAGAAAAAGAATTCAGGACAGAGCCTGGTTTGTGTGGCTAGGCTATCATATGCCTGTCTCCCCATGAGTCTCTTAGTGTTCACAGAAATCAGTGCCCTGGTGCATTTCCCTGCTGTCTCACTGCTGGGAGGCACCCCAGCTGCCAAGGTGGCTTTCCCAGACCCTCAGAAGAAGTCTGCATGGTGCTGAGCCTGCCCCTGTTTTAGGCTTTCTTGGTAGGATTGCCCTGTCCTGGGAGCACAGAGAGTCTTCACAGTGGTAGAGGGATTTCTTTTGTAGATTTGGGTGTTTCTCTTCAGGATCTCCAAGGGTTAGCCAGACATTCAGACCCTGAATGAAGACATGGGTCCTTGGCCTAATTTCCTTCCCAAGGATAGCCTACATGCCATGGAGCTTCACCTCACTGTCCAGGAGTGACCCCACCCCAGCTCCCTGCCTTATCCCCACCTCAGTGTGTTCCTGAGTTCCTAATACACAAACCTCCTCCTTCTGCCCCAGACACAGTGCTGCAACATTTATCCCCTCTCTGTTCCCTCTCTTCCTACTCAAATAGCTCCTACTTTCCTGGTGTGAATCCAAACTCCCCAACTTACACAGAACCTTCCAGAGCAATTCCCACACTGGCACCTCCGCCTCTACACATTACATGTTTCTGATTATGTTTCCCTGTTATCTAATGACATTTTTTGTTCTTGCCTTTCCAACAACACTGCACGTTGATGATGGGCAGGGGATGTCTAAGTTTCTGATGTGCACTGTAATACGTGTACCTTGCATTTTTTGAACTCTGAAATCATGCTTAGTTTTTAGAAAAAAAAATCATAGAATTTCTTTGTTGCTATCCTTTGGGTTACTTGGAAAGCCTGCCTCTTGGGCTTTACTTTCTTTATTCATGTTATTTGAGCCCTTTACTCATTTCCCTTTAAAAAGAAAGGGACGTCTTGTTGATACATAACTATATCAACGCAAACATCATGCTAGTACTATGTCAGTGCTTCGCTTCAAGAATGCCCTATACACTCAGGCAAATACCAGCCAAACAAAACACCCTAGCTTAATCCCAAAGTTTAATAGCTGAGTGGAGAAGTTGCACAAGAGAGGACCAGCTCTCAGTTGAGAGATCATCTTCCCCCGGAAGCCTTCTCTGGTTAGCTACACACTGGTTACCCCTGGGTTTATAGTCTTCCATCTGTATTTTGTTATTTGTATGATTCTTTTACAACTTGGTTTTCAGTGTGTGTGTATCTGTCTTTGATCACTGCTAGATGGTAAGTCCTTCAAGAGCAGACATCCAGTCGTATTTTTCTGCCTTTTCTACCCACAATGTTGAGAACAGAGGTCTGTAGAGGTGCTCAGTAATGATTTGAAGACTGAGTAATTTTATCTATGTTAGGAACTTTGGGTGCTCAGTATAGAGAATTGAAAGGACAGGCAGATGTCTTTGCTCAGAGCAATGTAACCTATCCTTATTGGATATCCGCCCTGCATGTAGTGAGGCTATAGGGATGCTGGCACCATCATTATGTGTAAATGTTTATTGTTTACTTACCAAATTCAGGTGCTGTACTACACGGTGAGGTTACAAAGAGGCGTTAGATGGACCCTGCACTCAGGGTCTCCTAGAATGATTTGTTGAAAACAATGTAAGATTTTTTTATATCAGTGATGTCCTAGCCCTGTCTTTATAATGTTTCCATCTTGTTAGGAAGTCAGAACTAGCTTAGATAAAATATTGAGCACACTGTGAAAGAGTGACAGGAATTAAGTGAGAGTGAATAAATAGACACCTCATGTGTTGGGAAGAGTTAGAAAGAGAAGTGATTAGCATAGATTAGAGAGTTTTAATGGAGGAGCGTGAAAATCTAGGTCTTGAAGATTAGGTAGGACTTGGGTAGGCAGATGGATGTGGGGCGTTCCAGATGAGGTGAACAGTATGAATAAAATGAGGAGGCAAGAATAAACAAGGTGTGCAGGCCAGGGCTGGTGAGCTGGCTCCTTCCAGAACTGAATCTGGAGCTCTGTTAACAGACAGGAGATGAGAACCAGGCCTAGGCTGGTGCTGGGAAGTTTAGGGACAGGCCTTCCTGAGTCATGCTTGATGGAATCTTTGGGCTGCCTTGGGGCCACAGGGGTGATGCATGCCTACTCCGGGACATGAGGAGCTGCTCAGGGCACCCTCACTCACCCTTGACCCAGGAGCCTGGCTCTAATGTGAACAGCAAGGTGTAGTTGGAGGGGCTGTGGTCATCTTCTGTATTGTTGACCTCAGCTCCTCCATAGCCCTTAGGAAGTCATCATGAATGTGCCCAAATCACTCTGGTGTATATTTCTTTGCAGACTGTATACCTTTCAAGGTAATAAGTGCGATGCATGAGTCTCTCATGTGTACAGTGGAAGCTGGAAGAGCGCAGCTTGCCACACGTGACACGGCAGTCACCCTCATCCCCATACTCTCATTCTAGTGATGGAGGCTTTGTCTTCTAGATGATTTGAGAAAGCCTTCATTTTATCTCTTCTTGCTCTTTCTCATCCAGATTCTAGGTTTTAGAATCTGATTATTATAGAATTTAGGGAAGTCCCTTCAACACCTTATTATTTATAGGGAATAAGACAGTCAAATCCAGGGTGGCGCCTGTGGCTCAAAGGAGTAGGGCGCCGGGCCCCATATGCCGGAGGTGGTGGGTTCAGACCCAGCCCTGGCCAAAAACTGCAAAACAACAAAAACAAAAAACAGTCACATCCAAGTCAGACCACACCGTTTATCTTTCTCTCCCAGTAACCGTTCATTGCACACCCTGTACAGGGAGCTACGGCCAAGCCGTTCCTTGACCTTCTCCTTTCCTGGTATTTGACCAAATCATTTTCCTAAAGCCCTGGCTCTGATGTTCTTGGGCCATTTCTGCCAGAAGAAGGGAACAAAAAAGAGCTGTCACCTAGGTAGGGCAACTGGGCTTTCCCCCTCCCCCAGCAGGTGTAACCTTTCCCCTGGAGGAATGTAGAAGCACTTAAGGTCACAGCTGAACACTTGTGGGCCAGGCCTTGGCCCAAGATCCCAAATCACTGGAGAAGAGCCCACACTAGGGACCAGATGAGGCCACTGAGTCTCATCCAAGTCACTTCAGCTCACTCTGCCCAGTGGTACTTGAAGAAAGCTGTAGCTCCTAAAATCTCTTGGCTTGGAATTTAATTTCATAATGACAACTACATGTCTGATCTCTTATTCCTTTTCTATCCCTCTTGTAATAAGTTAACTGGGAAATTCCTGCCCGGCGCAGGCAGGATTTCTGGTTCAGTGGTTGGCTCTGCAGCCATCTGCTTCACAGTGCCTACTCTGTGCAGGCTGCTGAGTGCCGGGCAGGTCCAGGGAAGGGTCCTCTAGAGCTAAGTGGAAAGAAGCCTGGACTGTCAGGACTAGCAAGGGATTGCAGGTGCCAGAGAGTTTGGAGCACAATACAGCCCTGCCCAGACTCGGGGGCTGTCTGAGGCCTTGGGCATTCCTTGGGAAGTTGTCTCAGAGGTACCCAAAGAAACTCCCTATCCCAGAATATGGTGTCTACCCAGATATGCTGTGGCTAGAAATCAGAGTCTAGAACCTACCTTCTCACAGCTCCAGGTAGGCCTCAAGAAGGAAAAGCAAGGTGTCCAAACCAAGCTAATCTGTGACTAGCTATTTGTTAGGATGTAAAGCCTGTGTACATATAAAAATCTATTTCTTTGTGTTCATTTTCTTTTTTCTTCCTTTCCAAAGTGAAAAGTCTTTTTAAAAAATTCAACTTTGCCTCTGCTGAACTTCGTCAGCTCCTTTCCTCGCCCTGGTTAGTGAGATGTTAGGACCTGGGCCCACCTGGACATGGTGTGCTCACTGTGGCTGCCTGCCAGCCCAAGCGTGGTGACTAGAGAACCCAGGCAGAAAGGAGTCTGAGATGACTGCGAACATTGATTCCTTCTTTCCCAACCTATCCTTTTTGAGTACATTTAAAACCAAACATAAGCCTGTGATTCTGGGTCACCTGAAGCTCCTTGTAGGGGTTCAAATATTACAAGGGTAATGACGACAGCTTAATTCTTCTTGAGTTAGATCTTCAGGGCCAAGGCAGAGCACATGTTTATTTTGGAGAGGGACAAATTTTCACCCACTTGAATTACTTTGCCTCCAAAATTAGTGTTGGGATGACCGCAAGGGTTCTGTGTTTCTTGGCTTTTGTCTTGCCAAACAGATTGTAAAGTGCTCCCAAGTCACCTTCTGTTGTTTTGTGTCCCTGGCAAAGTCTGCCTCACATGGGGTTCAGAGGACTCTAAAGACTATTCTAGATCTTTCTCTGATGTATGACCTCTCTGCACATTTCTAAATGGTAGTTAGACATAGGCTTTGCTTTCTCAGAGTACTATTGTAAGATCAATATGAGCTAGAGTTTCAAGAAAACCATGCATTTTAAAAGTATATTTTAAAAATCACTTTTGCAACCATTATCTCAATAGAAAGACCTTTGAAAAGTATAAAGTGCAGACCTTTAAGGCATCATTATTAACAAGCCTAGCAATATAATCATTAGGGACATTATCACCTGCTGAAGTGATTTGACTGCAGTGGAAGGGAGCCCTAGGAGAATCTAGAAGGCGACTCTTGTTCTCAGGCTCTTAAATTTCCCTTTTAGGGTATGAGTTATATTTTTACCATATCCTGACTTGTGAGGAACTCTGATAACACCAAGAGATGGAAGAAACTTCAGGACTCCTAATAAATGGTCTGATCTCAGTTATGCCCTTTTCCATGGCTGGTCAGTTCCCCCTCTGGAGATGGAGAGGGTTTACACCAACTGTGATCCTGTTCAGAATGAGAATTGGCATTTAATTTGGCATCCATAAATCTCTGGACCTAAAGGGCTCTGTCTGTACCATGTCCTCTCAGGTCCTACCTGCTGCTTTGTGTCTTCTGAGCAAGACCTAATTGTGGGCTCCCAAAGAGAGTTAAGAGTCTTGCCTGAGGTCTTTAAGAGATCAGACAACCTAGTGGAAGATCTAGAAATAGAGTGAATACTGCCGCCTAGGTGATACTTTGGCTTTCCTGGTGTTGGTAGAAGTGGGAAAGAGGCTTTGGGTGCAGAATCCTGGCGTTGCTGCATACTGACCAAGAGAACATGCCTCAGATCCATCACCTGTAATATCTTCATAGCACTCACACCTAAACTTACTCCTCCCTCAGCCCCACCCACGAGGCTGGCCAGTTAGTTGTCTTTGGGCCTCAGCTTAAATATCACCTCCTGAGGGAAGCCTTTTCTGCCCTCCATCAGTTAAACTCCATCCCTGCTCTTTTTTTGTTTGTTTGTTTTCCTTTAACAGCACTTCCCACAAGTTATAATTTCTTTGCTTATTATCTGTCACCCCTCCTCCCCCATTTGTGAGATCTGGGAAGGTAGGGACCACACATTACATGCTTGCCACCATATTTTCTGTGTTTGGGGCAGTGCCTGGCACATATGAGCTGTTTCTTAAATATTTGTTAAGTGAAATGATTAATCCAGGGTTGCCGAGTCTTTGTCCTCAATGTTATCTTTGTTTATGTTTGTTTAGTGCTTAATTTTTTCCCAAAGCTCTTGATATAGATTAAAGCAGTTGTTTTTGCCATGTAGATGAAACGACCAAGGCACAACAATGTGATCACAGAACCAGAGAGTGGCAGTGCCCACTTGACATCTCCCAGCCCTCCACTCTTCCCATGGACCTCTCTTGGCACCTTATTTTTCTGTCGTGGTGATGTTATTGTTTGTCTTATTTGGCAATGTTTATACCAGGGGAGTAAAGGCCATTGTGTGTTGGTGGTGTCTGGAAATACACAACAGAGTCCCAGGAGAATGTCACTGTCGTTCTTACCACAATTAGAAATTGTCAGGAGAGGGGCAGTGATTGGGTGGGTGCCGCTCCCTACGTGGCTGGCCCTGTGTTTTGAAACACCACTGCCTGTTCCTCTACAGAGGCAGAGAAGAGTGCAGGCAGGGGTAATCCTACGACCCAGCCCCATTTCTGCCCAGCCCTGTCTATCACTCCACGCACATCTAGCTCTTTCTACTTGAGAAAACATACAGTTTGTGTGTCTAGTGGAATTTTTCTGTAGCCTGGCATTTAGGAAAGATAAGTGGGCCTCAGTTTCTCCATCCTTGGAATGGGCACTAGGTGAGACCAGACAAAATAGGTTTAAAACCCTCTTGCAGGGTTCCAACTCCATTGTAAGGTTAATTTCTAGGAGGCTGGTTGTGACTCCTGTTCTCAGATGCTACCTCAGGGGGAAGATGAGAGATTAAAGATGAGTAGGGGACTGGAGGAAGGAACTGCCCCTTCAGGGGGAGGTTCTGTTAGAGGGAGGGGGGCAGAGACTTGGAAGTTACTATTGATATATAGCCCTACCCACTTCCGTGACAGCAACAGGACCACTGCCTTCATGAAGGAAGTGGGCTGAGGTGTGGCAGAAGGTGAGCTGCCAGTGGTTTCTCCAGGACAGCAAGGAGAGGGCCGGTGTCTTCATATCCTGACACCAGGGAGAAGGAGGCAGACTGCTGGGGTGAGTGGAGCCCCCTGAACTAGGAGAATTGGCTCCTATCTCTGACACCATCATGATGCAGCTGTCATGGCCTCCCTCTGAACCTCACTTTCCACGTCTGGCAGATGGCTGCTGTGAGCTCTGCCCTGCCAATTGGATTGGGCTTTGAAAATATCAATTACTTCAAAAGAAGGGGTCATTATTATGATTCATATGCATACAGGGTGGACATAAAGTTCATGTGCAAATGGTAAACTAATTTAAATGCACGCAAACTTTCTGTCTACCCTGTATATACATATACATGTAAAGCATATATATCACAAATACATATGCAGATATATAGAGAGTGCTCAGGATTGATACTTAATGAGAGACGATTATCACAGCAACCTAGAGGTGTTGCATCCTTCAGTCTGAGGCAGTAGAGAAGGGACCAGTGGGTATGAGAGAAATGGGCTTGAAAATTACTGAATGCCCCACAGTGGGGCATGGGGGAAGGAGAGAGCAGACAGAGA
>CAUYRH010092490.1:0-27379 GCA_963574655.1 Perodicticus potto | reverse complement strand
CTTAATCACTATATAAAGACATTGATACTCTACATTTAATAAGTTTCACCAGTACCCTACCAAGATGCACCGTAGGTGTGATCCCACTAATTGCCCTCCCTCCACCCATCCTCCCCCCTCCCCTCCCCTCCCTTTCCCTTTAACACAAGAATTTCTTAACAGTGAGTCTTCTAACCTCGGTCTCTGGACAGTCTTGTTGGGCAGGTGATAAATATCACTGTTTCTTCTACAAAATTGATTAAAGAGAGAAAAGGATTTGTGTATAGCAACTATAGTCCCCTTTTGGGTACTTTATGTAATATATGTTCATGTCGTTTGGTACTTTCCTCCCAGTAATGTCTTTTCTTTTGTCTTTGTCTTTCAGTTTATTCTGTCATAAACAAGTGTACTGGGAGAATTCTATGGTCTTTGCTTTTGATTTTATTTATGTAGTGAATTACCTTTATGTAATTTATATATTTTGAACCAACCTTGCATTCTTAGGATAAAATCCACTTGCTCATGATGTATAATTTTTTTTTAATGTGTAGCTATATCCTGTTTGCTAGGATCTTACTGAATATTTTTGCAATGATATTAATGATATTGGCCTATAGTTTTCCTTTTATTAGTGGGTCTTTTTCTGGTTTTGGAATCAGGGTGATAGTTTGCTTCACAGAACAAGTTGGAGAATTCCTTCCTTCTCTATGTTTTTGGAATAGGTTAAGCAGCCCCACCTTGGGTGAAGTGCTGAACTACAACTTGAACTCGACCTTAGAAATGAAAACAATGTAACCCTAAACATTTGTATCCTCATATCAATTTGAAATTTAAAATAACAAAGGATACTTGGGAAAGTTCTCTTTCATCTTACCTTATGTTTAAGAGCTTGACTTGTGCCCAAGTATTCTCTTTTGGTCTTCTCCATCCAGGGGACATTATTTTGGGGTCATGTTAGGTGACCATTTTGAAAATGGCTGAGCATTATATTTTTTTATTCCAAAAATGTCAAGCTCTTGGCAGAGTTGTTATAAAAAGCCCCATCCATAAAGGGCTTTTGTAGTCTCAGCCCTGTCGTCTGGTTAGGACTGAGAAAGTTCAATCCCAAGGGAGCCTTCCCAGTGTCACATATTAATGGGTCTGTGATTAGAAGCTGCCCTTCCCAAATTTGTGGGTTACCAGGACAAATACGATCCTTAGCCACCTGTGAAACAAGAGTCTTTTGCTGTTTTAACCTACTCCTGAGAGTAAATTTTGGGGATGGGAATTTTTGGAATTGCTTCTTTCTTCCATGCTCTCTTTAAAAAAAAAAAAAAAAAAAAAACTTTTTCTAAGCCTAAAAATTTACATCCTAGATTTTCCATTAAGAGACTATTAGATTTATATTCAGTCACTATTAAAATAAGTACACAATTAAAATGGCCAGAAGATGTACCCTTTAAATTAGACTACTAAATAAAAAATAATAATTTTAGAAATCTCTGATTACAATTGCCAAATTTATAGTTATGCAAATATCAACATTTAAAAAGGCACATAATGGTATGATGAATAGCCTTAAAATTCTTCTTAACTAAAAGTAGGTACCCCAATAAGAAATAATCATAACCTATATTTCCTTTGTTTTCATCTCTCAGGCATCACTATCCTTTGTTGCTTGACGTTCTAATTCTTAAAAACTTTTGCTTCATGTATTTTTCTAGTTTCTGATTCTAGTGGGGGTGATGGTGTATTGGATTCTTGTTACCCCATCTTGGTTTAAAACAGAAATCATGCCAGTGCTTTTTAATATAATGTTTAAAAGCTTTGTTCACATTGGTATTCACCACCAAATGATTCAGGCTTCAAGAATAATCTTCATCAAAGGGAAATATTTCTTTCTGCACTCATTCCATCAGTTAACTTTATAGGCTTCTCCGACTACCATTGGATGGTGCCATTCATGCAGGATCAGGCCTAGGGTGAGGAAAGGGAGTCACCTAGAATGCAAATTTAATAAGGAATTTACTCTCAAGGTTCAGTAAGTGCAAAACACAGAGAGTCAATGCCTTTGAGGAGTGGGTCTGGGAGAAATGCATTCACTTATCATTTATTATTATGCAAATGTAAGTCCATTACCTGTTTATTGGAAGTCCTAAAAGCTGTATAAAGCCATATATAGATCTCATATACTGTTATGTTTTTATGTGCAAACCGGGTATTTATTTTTTTCAAAATTATGACCTTCAAAGGTAGAGAGATGTACTTTATTTACCTACCACAAGACTGGATTTAGATTTTTTTCCCCAGCATCTGAAGATTATTGATTTTGTTGTTGTCATTAGTACTTAATATTTCTAAAAGCAAGAGAGAAGAAGGAGAATGAATTTAATAGTTGAGAGAGGCAGCTTTGGCTCGGCACCTGTGGCTCAACGGGCTAAGGCGCCAGCCACATACACCTGAGCTGGCGGGTTTGAATCCAGCCTGGGCCCGCCAAACAATAATGAAGGCTGCAACCCCCAGCCCAAAAAAAAAAAAAAAAAATAGAGAGGCAGCTTTGAGTTTATTCAAAATGTATTTATACCTGAGTATAATTGCTCTGGGCTTGGTATAATGTAACTTGTAAAAAACTATAACTTCTCTAGGCTTTGAGTATATTAGACATCAGGAATTGTATTTTTAGGGTATTATTTGGTCCAAAAATCACTTTTTTTCTGGTCACTTGGGTCAAGGCCTCTTAAAAAAGGAACTTCTGATAACAACTTTTTTTCTGTTATTTCAAAGGCTTCATAAATAACTTGTTATATGTCACAACTCCAAAACTTTTACTGCATAGAATTGGAGATGAACTTCTGAAGCTTTTCAAGCAAGAGCCAATGGTAAGTGTCATTTTCATGAGATTAGAATTGATGTATCATCAAGGAATATGTGCACTAATATTTTTAGCAATCAAATGCTTCCTACTCTGTGCTGTACATTCACAGAGGCTCTGAATGTTAATAAATGTTCAAGAGACACTGCCAATGCCTTCATGCAGCTTCTGGTCTGTTAGAGAAAAGACATGTCCTAGGAACATCATGCAATAAATTTAAGTTCTGTGCAAGAAATATGGCTTTTATGCAGCTAACAATGGAAACATTTCCACTGGCCATGGAAGTTATCTTTCGTAAAGTATATTTAAAATGAAATCCAAAGTAAGAGTAGGAGTTACCTATGCAAATAAACAGGAAGAGAATGACAGGAAGGGAGATCAACATATGGCTGGAGACAGAAAAAGACAGAAAGAAGAATGATTTATCTTCACTGGGGAAGAGAGAGAGAGGATACAGGGCACTAAGGATTTGGTAATGCCTTAGGAATGAATTATGTGCAAGCCTTTTGGCCAAGTTATTATAAGAACAATGGGAAGCCAATTAAAGATTTTAGATGGGATATAAAAATGATCTTGTTTACATTTCAAAAACTTTGCCCTGGATGTGGTATGGAGAACAGTTGAGAGGTGTGCCAGGGTGGGTTTTTGGAGACAATTTAGGTAATGATTGAAGTATTCATGTCAGAGGTAATGTGAGCTGGAAGATAAATGCTAGTGAAAGAAAAATGAATGGATTCAAGAGATGTTTTGAAGGCAAAGTTGAATGTTTTAACTTATTTTGTTTTCATAAGTTAGTGAGGCTGATGACAAAAAGAAAAATGCATATAATTTAACCTCTATGGAGTGAATCTTTGTGGGAATATGCATTCCCCAGAATATGTTTTTTCAGTACCTCATAGGCATAGGAAATGGAGGAATTTAGACATGTAATCTGGGACCAATATAGAGGGTAGCCCAGACCAAATTCATAAGAAAGTTAGGATATATATCAAAATATACATGGAAAGTGGTAGATGTCAATAAGAGGGAAGGAGATTTTGTGACATAGTTTTTAAAAAGAACATTAATAAGCAGAGGATTTAAATTCAAAAAGCTCAAGATCAAGTTCTCCAGGTACCATGTCCAAGCTCTAAAGATCATCTAACATCTGAGTTTTAACTCAAAGATACTGTGGACAGAGACTCAGAATACAGTAAAATAATTAGGAATTAATTTAACCAAGGAGGTGAAAGATCTATGCACTGAAAAATATAAGACATTAATGAAAGCAATTGAAGAAGATACAAATAAAGGATATGATATCCCTTGTCCCTAGATCAGAAGAATTAACTGTTAAAATGGCCATACTACTTAATGCAAGCTATAGACTCCATACAATCCTTATCAAAATTCCAATGGCATTCTTAGAAAAAGAATTCTAAAATTTGTATTGAACTACAAAAGATACTGAGGATCCAAAGCAATCTTGGAAAAAAAGAAAATACAACAAAGGTTGTAGCATCACATGTTCTGATTTCAAAGTATAGAACAAATTTAGGGTAATCAAACCAGTATGGCACTGGCATAAAAACAGACATAGAACAAGATGAAATGGAGAGCCCAGAGATAAACTCAAGCATATATGGTCATCTGCTATATGACAAGGCAACTAGAATACACAGTGTGGAAAGATAGCCTCTTCATAAATGATGTTTGGAAAATTGGACATCCGTATACAAAACCTTATCTTATAGCACTCATAAAAGTAACTCAATGTAGATTAAAGACTTAAATTTGAGCCTGAAACCATATAAAACTAGAAAAAAATAGGGGGAAAAGATCCTTGACATAGGTCCTGGCATTGACTTTTGGGATATGACACCAAAAGCACAAGCAACAAAAGCATGAAAGGAATAACCTGCACATGTGCAAATGAGCATCAGGACCCTTCATGGGTCTTTTCCAAAAAATGGTTGTGTTAGTGTAAATTGAGGATGGAATTGTGGGCCATTTGATATCAAAACTTGAAGCAGAGGACACAGAAACCCTTTGTGTGCATCCTCCATAGACTGGCCAGTGGTCAATTACCTCTAATTAGGAAGGAATGCTGGTCAGTTTTAGTGCCGAAACCACAAAAAGGCAGCAGCAGGTTTAGAAAGTTGAAATCAGCAGCCGAGCAAGTCTTTCCAAAAAGTTGATTCTGTTTAATCCTTAGGGAAGAACTAATGGCAGTTATTGAGGGAGAGGGTACGGTGAGGGGTGTCTGATCTCACATCCTTTCATTTCTGGGAACTTGGTTTAAAGTTTCTTTCTGAGTTTCTTGGCCTAGAGAGGTTCATTCAGTCAGTTGAGGGGCTTCGGATTTTATTTTCTCAGAGGTGATGATTGCAAAATCATGTGAATATACTAAAACCTCTAAATTATGTACTTTAAAATACACAATTTCATCATGGTATGTGAAAAGAATTACTCACAGAAAAATGTCTAACAGTGAAACTGATTATTCTTTGTAATTTTGGTAAACTAAAATAATATATTTGCTTAAATTGTGGGGGGAAATAATCCATATGTTTTTAAAAATTATTTTACTGAGTAATCCAGTATTATTTAAAATAATCATCAGCATCTGTGAACTAATTAACTTTTACAATAGTTTTATAAATCATGTCTATTTAGACAAAGAACTGATCATTGCTATTAATGTAAAAAGGAGCCATTAAAAATGGATTAATTAAAATATCAGGCTCTGCCCACGTAGCTCAGTGAGTAGGGCACCAGCCACATATACCCAGGCTGGTGGGTTCAAGCCCAGCCCAGGCCTGCTAACCAACATAGACAAATGCAACTAAAAAATAGCCAAGCGTTGTGGTGGGTGCCTGTAGTCCCAGCTACTCAGGAGGCTGAAGCAAGAGAGTCACTTGAGTCCAAGAGTATTGGTGTGAGCTGTGACACCACAGCACTCTACTGAGGGTGACATAGTGAGTCTCTGTCTCAAAAAAAAAAAAAAAAGAAAGAAAAAAATAAAATATCGAAAATGTCATGTAAAAGTCAACATATTAGATTCTATAAAGAAACATTTAAATAAAATGTATCGACTTCTAAATTAACATTTTGCATCTAGTAAGTGTAAAAAAGATAACTTATTATACTTAAATTATATTGAATCTAGAGAAAATTAACACTGCCCCTAATATCTGTACTATATTTTCATCTTTCTTAAAATAAGAGAATAAAATCACCTTATAAAATTATGTTGATTTCTATAATGGTCTTAGAAAACCACAGCTATTTTTTTTCTGAGACATGCCAAAATTTCCAGAGAAATGAAAACACAAACCTAATCTTGAATAATTATTTAAGAAATTCCTCAGCCCAATGAAAATCAAAGACCCACTTAATTTAGAAAGGATCCTTTAAAGTTTGGGTGGCATTTATTGTTTCATTATTAAAAATAATGATAAAATTTAGTATGATGCCAAATAGCTTTAATAAGGTAGAAATTGAAGGAAAACATTTTGAAATCAATACAAAAATGTTTACATGTTGTTTCTCTCCTGGGCCTAGTAGCTAACTTTTGGGATTTCAGAGCATGCTGCCAAGTCCCATGTTATAGGCACAGACAAAGGCTCATCAGAGCAGAAAGCTTTCTTTGGGGTTTTCATGCAGCAGTCACATCGCGCTCAGCCAAGGTAAGCAAAAATGCATTTCAGTTCAACGTGGTGTGTTTAGATTAAACTGGCCGTGCTGCTCCCCGGCTCCCATATTTGTGGTCTGCCCTCTGTAGCTGCAGCTGGGTCTTCTACTCTTAGCCAATAATAGGAGTTGGGTCAACTATAAATTTTGCTATTTGCAATGGAATCAGCTTTTGCTAGCTCAGGGATTTATTCTTAAATAATTTCTTTTTCAGACTAGCTGTGATGAGGCTGTAGTGCCAACCAAAATTAAAGGTACATTCCCTCAAGACATCTGTACCCCCAGTTCTCCCTTAGACCACAATGAAAGTGTTGGTAAGTGGGGAGCTTCAGCGGGGCTGCGCTGTTTCAGAGGGAAAGCCAGAAAAATGAAAGGATGTCAACCGACAAATTTAGCTTCAAGAGATCTGTGTGTTTTACTTTATAGACACAGTATGTATATAAAATGTTTCCAAAATAAAGTGTTTTATAGAAATACATAAAATGCATAATATTCCAATAGTAATGATCCAGTAATAAAAATATATACTATATGTATATATATTACACATAGTATAATTATACTATTATAATAGTATAATTACACATAGTATAATTATTATATTAAAATATATACACATGTGTATATATATAATACACATAGTATATAGTATATACAAAAATATATACTATGTGTATATGTGTGTATATATATATATTATATATTTATATAAAAACACACACAGATATTTAGAAGGGGTTTTTACTTCACTCTCTTATCCATGTACATGTATAGTAAAGCACTTACCCAGTTTGTAGGGACACAAAATAATCTTTGAGAGACATTCATAAAAAGGATACTCTAGCAGCCCTGAATTACTTTCCTGGGCTTTATTTTCTGTTAAACTGGTGCAATATTTTCTTTTAGAATTAATAATGGGAAATGAAAGTGGCCATCTCATATGCACAATCTCTGGCATGAGAGATTCCTTCCAGGGCAATTCAATCTCACCAGACATGGAAGTGTCTCAAGATTGGCAAGAAATTGTGGTTCTCTTTGCTGGTAGCTCTGCAGATTTTCCCAGATGACTGATGTCTTACCCTGTAGCTGGTCTTTGCTTAAGTCTGAATCCATAGTTCTAGGATTAGAGACTGCTTTTTTTTGTTTGTTTTCTTTCATTATGGCTATTCTAAAGGAGGTCAAATGGTTATGGAAATAAGAAAGCCTCATTGGGAAAGACTGTAAATGTAACTGGATTGCATCTCTTTTAAATAACATTGATTTAAAATTGTAATTTTAGATTCTGCTTAGGAGAATAGAGACAAGAGAACTGGTCTTAAAGTGTTAAAATGAATTTATTTTTCAATCTCAATCATGATACTTACAATTAGGTGAAACTGTAGTTAATTTCTCTGAGTTTATGTGTTCTCAATATAAAATGGAAGTAATAATATGTATCTTGGTATGAATAGTAAATGGAATAAAATTGGTTAAAATAATTTTTAAGATTCTGGGAGGCACCTGTGGCTCAGTGAGCAGGGCGCCGGCCCCATATATGGAGGGTGGAGGGTTAAACCCGGCCCCAGCCAAACTGCAACAACACCACCAAAAAAAAAAAAAAAAAAAATAGACAAGCCTTTGTGGCGGGTGCCTGTAGTCCCAGCTACCTGAGAGGCTGAGGCAAGAGAATCACATAAGCCCTAGAGCTGGAGGTTGCTGTGAGCTGTGACGCCACACAGCACTCTACTAAGGGTGACAAAGTGAGACTCTGTCTCTAAAAAAAACAAAAAAACCAGATTCTACCTAAATATTGATGTATTATTATTCTTTGATCCTACTTTCCTATCCTAAATTGACCAGCTGCATTTTCCTTTCTTTGGTTTCCCACACATTTATAGTTTACACTTTTGCTAAAATTTTTGAAATACAAAATCTAAGTTTTATGCTCAGTTATGGTAACTACATAACTATTGATTTTGGTCTTTCTTGGTACCCATTAAAAAGAAAAGTCTTTTGATGGTTTTAATATGAGCATCTTGATTGTAAATCGCCTCTTTATGTAAATTACTGAGGTTGGAATTAAAGCAATGCCAGTCAGAGTGATTTAATTAATATCAAAAGAATCATAATGTATGAGTATCTATGTTATAAATGACTGGTGTCTTGGAGTATTCTAGTTTGAATTCTAAAGTAATTACCTATAAAGTCATTTTATGATTTGTATTGATATTTCTTTGTGTTAATTTAAAAAAAATTTTTTTTTCTGTCTTTCTTTTTTTTTTTTTTTACGCAGAATCTTACTCTGTTGTGCCAGGCTAGAGTGCCTCATAGCTCATACCAACCTCAAACTCCTGGATTCAGGTAATTCTCCTGCCTCAGTTCCCCCAAGTAGCTGGGGCAGGTGCCTGCCTCTATACCCAGCTAGTTTGTCTATTTTTCAGTAGAGATGGCATCACTCTCGCTCAGGCTGGTCTCCAACTCCTGAGCTCAGGCAATCTACCTTCTTCGGTCTCAGAATGATAAGATGATAAAGCAGGAGGATTCACACTGCCCTTCTGGTTGATATTTCTAAAGCCAGCCTTATGTCTTGCACTGGGAAAGTCCAAAATAAATTTATTAAATAAATATAGATTGTTTCCTACTCAACTTGCTCCAAAAACGCTTAAAGAATTTGATAAGAAATATATACGTTATTTAAGAAATATTTGAACCGTAATAGTCCAGTGGGGGGGAGTAAATTAATAAACCTGTTGGATCAATACATGAATGACAATAAATGCTCAAGTCATTTAAATTATAAGTAAGTTTTAGAGATTGATGTGAGAGGTACATTTCAATCTATTCAAAAAAAACTTTTAACGTTAAGGTACCGCTATGCAAGCCTCATTAACAATAAATATCCCTAGTTCGAGACCAGCCTGGGCAAGAGTGAGACCTCGACTCTAAAAATACCCAGGCACGTGGCAAGCACTTGCACTCCCGGCTACTTAGGAAGCTGACTGTGATCTTGACAAAACACCATTAAATCTAATATATTTTTGTAGATACCTTGGCTGTTTATGCAAAATCATACATAAATAGAGAAGTATCTCTTCCTTTTTAATCCTCATGCTTTTAATTTCTTTATTGCATTGACTAAATCCTCCAATAAAATAATGAATAGAAGTTATAAGAACAACTTCCCCCATCTTTTCCCCAATTTTAAAGAAAAAGAGTTCAATATTTCATAATTAACATGACATTTCTAGATTTTGGGGGGAGGAAATAAGCATAATCAGATTGAGAAAATTCTGTGTTTAGTTTTCTGATATTTTAAATTTTAAGGCAGTGTTAAATTTTGGTAAATGCATTCACTGCAATTATTGGAAGGCTCATAAGATTTTGTTTTCTTCTATGCTATTGCTTGATAAATTAAATTGGTTAAGTATTAAACATTTAACCTATTTGCATTTGTGAGATAATATACCCTTGATCAAAATGTATTATGTTTCTGTGTGTTACTTAATTTAATCTGCCAAAAGTTTGAGGAGGATTTATAGTGTTTATGGTCATAAGAAATATTCCCCTTTAATTTTCTTTCATTATGTCTTTTTCTCAGGTTTTGTTACCAAGGTTATTTTGGCTTTACAAAATAATTGGGAAAGTATTCTCATTTTATTTTCTGAAAAAGCCTACATAAGAATGGCATAATTTCTTCTTTAAATATTTGGCAGAATTTATCAGAGAATCCATGTGCTTCTGAAATTTATTTGAGAATTATTTTCATTATAAATTTAATTTATTTAATCCATGTAAACTTTTTATTTAATACATAACAAAATATTTCTCCTGGATTAGTTTTTCAAAGAACTTTTCCATTTCATTCATTTGAAAAATTTTATTAGAAAATATCTTTTTGCAGTTTTTAAATACTAAATTTCTATCACCTTTTTCATTTCTTATATTTTTCTTTAAATAACTGGTTATCTTAAAAAAAGATTAAGAAAGTGATCTACTAACCTTATTACCTTATTCTATAATCTCACTCTGCTTTTAAGCCCATCAGTATTTTTAAAATATTATTTTAGATATTGTACTTTCCAGACCTATAACTTTTGTTTGTATAAGTAAAATAGTTTAACATAGTAAATCACACGTGAACTTTATGGACAGCCTATATATACACACACCAAAACATGTGTTTATTTTACTATTTGCTTGTTGTTATTTTCATTAATTCACTATTACTTAACAAGTACTTTTTCTTTACGTTATTAAACGTATTTTTAAAATATATTTTAGCTCCATTGTCTGCTAATTCCAACATCTGGCTTATCTGTTTCTATTGACTGCTTTTGTTTTTTCCTTGGTAATAATCTATATCTTTCTGCTTCACTGTTTGTCTACTAATTATTTTATTATAGGTTGACCATTGTGGGTGATACACTGTAGTACATGTTTATTATGTTGTTTTCTTCTAATGGCTATTGATTTTTATGCTTGTCGGCACTTAAATTACTATAATTTTCCTGGGTGTATCAAGGTTTATTTTACTCTTGGTTAGGTTAACGTTATTTCAATGCTGAATTTTGTCCTATAAGGTGGACCCTATTGTAGAGTCTTTACTTAGTCCGAAAGGTGAATAGTATTTCTAGGCTCTTGTTTGGATGCCTGTTTGAGCAACGTCTCTCTGCTGTGGCAGGACAACATCTTCAGCATCTCCCAATACTGCGTGATTTCCTTAATTATCACTTAACCCCTAACCCATTTCAGATCTGAGCTAAGCACGTGTGCTCACTCAGTGTCTGGGCTACCCTATCCTGGAACACACACGATCCCAGTGTGGACTTCAAGGACACTGCTCTCAAGACTTCTTTTTCCCCTGATGCCACCCTGTGATGAAAATTAGCTCATCAAAGCACTTCTAATTTGTAAAAGAGGTCACTGTTCTTTCTGCTTTGCCACTGCCTTACTAATTGATTTTGACATCTATAACATTAGTCTATAATTCAATGCATTAATATAACTCATATTTCCAAATGTACCAGGTATTTTAGTGATGAATTCACAAAAATGCTATGTTAATTATATATGCTTATTAGGAAGAAATTTGGCACAGAGTAATTTATTTACTTCTACAGAAGCCATACTAATATTACTGCTGTAAGCAGGGTGTAGTCTTTTATCTATTGTTTTATTATGAAACTACAAAGTCATTACCTTCCATACAATTTTATTATTATAAAATGATCTAGAGTTAAGTGAATTTCATTCTCTAATACTGACTGGTTTAAAGTATAGGAATCTTCAATTAATTTTTCAAATTTTGCTAATTTAACAGACTTTATATTTCATCAAAATGACAATACTTAAAAAGTTAAGGTAGCAATTTGAAAAATAGCTAATTCGTTAAAACTAAAATCAATATTTGCTTTTCATTTTTTTCTTGATAGCTTCTCCCATAAAAAAAACAACCTCGTAGACCAGGCATGGTGGATCACAGACTGTCAGTTGTATCCAAGTATGAGGGATTAAAAACTCTGAATCTTGATCACATTTGGCAAAGAAATGTCACCTATTTTGGAACCCTTAAAATAGTCAACATTTTATTGCACATTTTAATTGTTCTGATATTGATCTATAATCATATAAGGGGTACTAAAGGGTCATAATACACCTTAAAATAATCCTATGTAAAATGTCTATTAATTAAAAGGAAGAAGTTACTTTCTATTATTTTATTGTATTTTTCTCTTTATTATGACTCTGAATTTCTGTGAGATAAGATGTTAATATTTTGTTAATACCTGGGAAACTAATATTTGATAATATTATAGATTGGGATATGAATTTAAACTTGTTTAAAATATTATTTAATTTCTTCTCTGTAATAAGGCTGCTAAAATAAATGTGTTGGATTCTGCCTCCATTTGGTTGCATTTACAACCCGTAGATCAATCAGGATGTATTCCTGATTCTGTTAAGCAATCTTGAGGCTTAAATCTTGAAGATATTTTTTTCTTTTTGAAAAAATGTGCACATATTCATTGAGAACCTGCCCTATTGGCTGGGTGCCTGCATCTCAATGGTTAGAGCTCTGGCCCCATGTACAGGAGGTCAGGGTGGCAGATTCCAACCCGGTCAGAGCCTCCTAAACAAACAAAAAAAAAAAAAATGGGGGGGGGAACCTTCCCTACGCTAAGCACTGTTCCAGGTATTGATATTACAAAGAACCAGATCTCTGCATTCAAGGGGATGTTATTTGATCTGGAAGTAAAACCTTCCACAGATTGTTTTTTTCATTTGATTTATGTGATTTTTACCCACACGGAAATTTTCTAGAAAAATCCACAAAATCTCAGTGTTTGATCTTTTAATATGTGGGTTAATGGACTAATTTTTTTCTTCTTTCCATCTGAAGAAAATAAGTATTCTTCCCTTTATGTTTACTATTCTTTTAAAAAGCTTGAAGATAAATATATCTCTCTCCTCATAGCTTTGTTGAAGCATGTTCTGGCTTTTAATCTTTTCTCATAAATCCATCAACCTCAAGTCTTCAATCACTCTTATTACTTTTCCCTGAACACATCCAGTTTTTCTACATACTTCTAATAATTATGACCTTAGAAATGAGTTCCATAATTCAGGTGTGAGCTCAACATGGACCTGTAGACAGAACCTGTCATTCTCATACTTTATGATGTAAGTTTTTTGCCAAAAGAAAGATTCCTTTACTTCTGGTCAGATTTTATATTATAATCATATCTTACCTCAAAAGAAGTTTCAGTTAAAAAAAATCAAAATCATACCACATATATTCTCAGACTAAAGTAGAATAGTACTGAAAATCCTTTCCAAGAGAAACACTCAGATCTACACAAAGTCATGAAAATTAAACAACCTGCTGCTGAACGATCCCAGGATAATGACAATGATGAAATTAAGATGGAAATCAAATGATACCATGAAGTGAATGACAAAGGGGGAACTAAGCTATCAAAATTGTGGAACACTGTGAAAGCAGTCTTACGGGGGAGAGTTGATAGCCTTCAACGCCTACATGAAAAAGACAGAAAAATCACAAATTAACAGCCTACCGACATATCTAAAGGAAATAAAAAAAGAAGAGCAAACCACACCCAGAGCCAGCAAAAGAAATGAGAAAGTTAAGAGCAGGAGTAAATGAAATAGAAACAAACAAAAACCTGAAAGATCAATGAAACAAAAAATTAGTGCTTTGAAAAAGTAAACAGCATTGATAGACCACTTGCCATATTAGCAAGAAATAGAAAAGAAAGGACTCACATAAGCTCAGTTGGAATTGAAAAAAAAAAGTAGACATTACAACTGATACCACAGAAATGCAGAATTGCATTTGTGAGCACTATGAAAACCTATTTGTAACAAAATAGAAAAGCTGAAGGAAAGGGATAGATTCTTGGAAACATACAGCATCTCAAGCCTGAATCAGTTAGAAATAGAATTCCTGGTCAGATCAACAATGAGCAGTGAGATTAAAGCACTAATAATAATAAAAAAAAAACCCGCAAAAAAACAAAGCCCTAGATCAGATGGATTTACAGCCCAATTCTACCAGACCTGCAAGGAACTACTAGCTATCCACCAGAAATTATTCCCTAACATCAGGAAAGAGAGGATCCTCCCTAAGTCATTGTATTATAAAGAAGGTGACAAAAATGAACACACATTTTAAGATAAGAAAAAATTGTATTAAAATTGTAGTACTCAAAATATACCAATAATGAGAGATGAATACAAGCCACACTTGACTTCTGTAAGTGACAAGAGGTGCTGAGAGTGGCTGCCATCAGCATCCAGACACTTCTGATTATGGTGAACTACCGCTTGCTCAACATCGACCAAAGTGTCCACTTGTGTGCTGCATATGCCATTTCAATTTCTTCCTAAAGTACCGCCAGTGTAGCAGGTTTACTGTGATACATCAGATCTGTTACGATTCCCCATACTCATACCTCCACTTTCATTGCACTTCCATGACGTCCTTGAATTTCAAATGGTCTTGCCCTTCTTGAATGACAGCATGCTCCTCCATTTCCTTTGACTGTTTTGTCTGTTACATGTGATGCTAGCATTCATTTATTAATCTCATTTTTTTTGAGTGAATCTCATATTACACATTGTTACCATAATTCAATTCAACTTCAAAAATTCATACATAGATAACATCTCTTAAAAGGGAAGGCTCATGGTGTGCAAGGGTCTTCCTGTACCAAGTTGCAAAAGTTGATTATGTTCATTTCTTCCCAACTCCATGTTTAATGACATCACATGAATATCTTTACATTGATTGATGAGGGTATTTACACCACAGAAATGGGCAAACATTATAAATCAGTACTCACTGTCTTTGCAGCTACCAAGAGTCTATTGTTGAAAGTCTATTGGGACACCACTGAGGGAGCTTTTCCTAATTCTCTTGTTGAAGGTTGATCATTTGTTATACACTTAATATAAGTGCAAATAAATAGTTATTCTATGACAATTTTAAATATCCCCCATTAGAGCATATGAATTTTGTCTTTTGTGTTTATTATTAATGTACCAAGTAACAATAACATTATCAAGCATTAATTAAATATTTGTTGTATGCAAAAATGAATTATTGCCTTATCTCTGGAAGTTACTACACTTACTTAAAGTTAAGAAAGTATCACAGAATAGTTGGTACATTAGTTGTCTATTGCTGCATATCAAATTAGCATAAATTTAGCAGCTTAAAATAACATACATTTATTATTTCAAAATGTTGGTGAGTTGGTAGTCCAGCCAGATGAGCTGAGTCTTCTGTTGCTTAGGGGCCCACAAGATCGCAATCTGTAGTTTCACTGGAGGTTTCAAGCGAAGGATTGACACCCAAACTCATTCAAGTTGCTTACAGAATTCACTTTTTTGTGGTCATAGGATTTCAGGCCATGGTTTTCTGTTTTGTTTTTGTGTGTGTGTGACTATCAGATGGAAATCTCTCCTCAGCAACTGCAGAGAGCTCCTGTAGTTCCTGGAAATCACTTGTGCTGCTTGCCACATGAGCATTTCCCGCATGGTCCCATACTTCAAAAAAGAAGTGAGAACAAGTCTCTAGAGTGAGTCTGCTACCAAGATAGAGTCCCATTGGCTGTAAGGTAATCAGAGGAGCTGTATCCCATGGGCTTTACTGGTCCAATTTGTTAGAGCAGTCACAGATCCTGCCCACACAAAGGTGTGAACGCTGGGAGGCAAAGAGAATGGGGAGAATAATAAAGAGCTTATTTACTCAGGAAATATAAAATGGTCATTATAGAGTGCACCTAATTGCATAATTAATGGCTATAAAATTAGAAGTGAACGTGTAAAAATGCCCCAAATACCAACTATAGCACAGCTACCTTTAGGATTACTTGTTTACTAGTTGTTTAAAAAATAATAATAGGCACATTTCATTAGTTTGGTTTGGTTTCCATTCAAAGAATAGAAATATATACTGCTAGATATTTAACCCAAATCTCATTTTTATGTAAATGGCAGTGATTTTTAATAGGATTACCATTAGATTCAATAACCCCATGTAACAACCATATTTTTAGTTTGTTAGATCCTTCTATTCTAAAAAGTTGCCAGCACCTAAAAGCAGTCAACTGTGAAGATGTTATATCCATATTGAAGGTACATTATCTTCTTGATCTTAATTCCCCTTGTCTTTAACTTATTTATTTATTTATTTATTTATGTTTTTGGGACAATCTCACTCAGTCACCCTGGGTACAGTGCCGTGGCATCATAGCTCACAGCAAGCTCAGACTCTTGAGCTTGAGTAATCCTCTTGCCTCAGCCTCCCAAGTAGCTGGGACTACAGGCACCTGCCACAACGCTGGCTAGTTTTTCTATTTTTAGTAGAGACAGGGTCTCACTCTTGCTCAGGCTGGTCTTGAACTCCTGAGATCAAGCAATTCACCCACTCGGCCTCTCAGAGTGCTAGGATTACATGCATGAGCTATGTCTGGCCTTCTCCAGTCTTTAAAGATACTTAATAATGTGAAAATCTGAAGATAAAAAATTTGACAGATGTTTGTCCTATTCCTTTTAAACTGTAGGCAGCATGGTTCGATTTTTAGTCAAAGCTATGTTCCCTGCGCTTATGCACATCAGGTACTGAAAAGTATTCATTGCATATTTGTTCAAATGTATTCAACACCTGGTTTCCTGTCTCAAAGACTGTGAACAAACATCAGAAGTCAAGAGGAAAAACACAAAATAAAGTAGAAACTAATATAGTCTTAATCAGACTTATCTTATGTTTACTTTGAGATGACAAAAATAATATCCCCTTTTTCTTATGCCAGAGTAATCACAAGATATAATCTCATTAAATTTCAGTCTAGAACATTTTATGGATTATTCTAAATTCATTTTTGACTTGTTTTAGCAATCATATTTCTAGACAAATATAGTACAACAATACGCATTCTGCTAAATAAATATTTGCACCTTCTCAGAATTGGCAAAAGCTAAAAGCAATGAACTTTTCTGAGTGAATACTGATTCAAATAACAAAGAAAAAAAAAAACCTCAACAATTCCCGCAGTTCATATTAGTAAAGTGAAAACATTTTGTGATAAGAAATGAGAAACTTGTACCTGATATATTTTAAATTACTTTGCCAAACTCTCTTAACATCAACCATGACTGCTAGGTATTCACAAAAAGAAATTTTTATTTGCTTGAGTAAGTTGATAACCATGTGGTAATGAGTCGGTCAATTGATGATGCTATATTGATCAGGTGTGTGTAAGAGCCTCTGCTTTCCAAAATTCAATTGGCATGCTTGCTTTCCATGGTTGAATTAACAGGGAAGATGTTTCATTTGTGATTTTTCTCAAGCTGAACTTCATCGCTTGAGATTAATTGTGAAGAAAGATATTGTTAGAAGGAGCTCTTCAAGGGCTGTGTTTAAGCTGCCATTTCTGCATTTCAGACATGATGTTGAGTTTCATATTCAAGACAGGAGATTGTTACAAAGAAATAGTTTCTGCTCTAGCATGAACATTGCAATTCCATTCATCCAACATCATGAATTCTTATTAGGTGCTAGATCCCGAGTAAATGGCGCTGTTGGTGGCTACAGGTTCAGCTGCTTTCCACCTGAGAAGCCGACAAGAGAGGTGAGTGCTGGTGAAAGAAAGGCGGTTTATTTTAGTGCTGGAAGTCTGAGGATACGACAGACTATTGGCTAGAGACCATCTCATCTCTGCTCACCAAGCAAGGGGTAAAGAAGGTTGGTGGCAAAAATCAAGCTTTGTGTAAGTCATCCTGACTCTCTGTGCAGTTATCAGCAAACAATAGGTCATCTGATGGAGCTTATCATCAGCTGTCTGCAGTTGACCATTCTAGATTCTTGACCTGTTTTTCCTCAAGGTCATTTTCACATCTTGTGTTGGGCAACTGTGTAAGCAAGCAGCAGGTTAATTCTAAATTTTTAAGACAAAGAAAACCAAAACTCAAACTGGAAACAAGACGGCTTCCCTTTACCTAGCCTAGACTTATAGTCTGAATGGCCACGGGGGTAGACTTATACCAGGGTATCTAAATTTAGTACAGAATATTCTCTAAAGGAACTTCCCTTGGGGTGAGTGAGATAAATACACAATTTCTGTAAGAGAGGCAGAACTAATTTCTGTATAACTGACTTGGAGAATCAGTAATTTCTGTAAGAAATTAATTGCAATGTAAATTTCTCCTGAACACATAATTAAATTTTCACAAAATAAACAACTCAAGACAAATTGGTAATCTACAAAAAGGAAGTATTTTTCAGGGAAAATTAATAGAGGGACTTTTTCAGGGACGAGCGTCATGCCACCTGCAGTTTCCCTAGTCCTGTTTTGTTAACTGTGGGTGTTTCTCCTGTTGAAGTATAAAATCGCTACTTTCTTAGTTTTGACTTAAGTAATAAGTAACAGAAAATGGGAGTCACATTCAACTGAGGGTTATTAAGCTAAGATTTTGAAGATGCACCCTTCAAAAAAGCACAGCCTGTAAAGTATCTGTGGTGGACTGGGCCCTGCATAACGAGGGAAGGTTGAGAACTTCCACATTAAGGAAAAATGGGGGTCAGCGCAGTGGCTGACGCATGTGATCCTAGTGTTCTGGGAGGCTGAGGAGAGTGGATTGCTTGAGTTCAGGACTTTGAGACCAACCTGAGCAAGACTGAGACCCTGTCTCCACTAAAAATAGAAAAAATTGCTGGGGGTAGTGGCTGGTGTCTGTAGTCTCACTCAGGAGGCTGAGGCAAGAGAATCACTTAAGCATAGGAGTTTGAGGTTGCTGTGAGCTGTGATGCTATGGCACTCTAGCCTGGAGCTACAGTTAGACGCTGTCTCACCAAAAAAAAAAAAAAAAAAAAAGGAAATGCTTGCATAGGGAAGAGGTGGGGAGGTGAAAGAGGTAAGCAGTGAGGTAAATGATGGTATTCTTGTGAAGTTCTGTTTGATTCACAGTAAATCTCCATGAGATTAGATGAACATTCAAGGGCTGGGCACAGTGGCTCACACCTGTAATCTCAGCACTCTGGGACGCTGGGTCTGGTGAATTGCTCATGAGTTGGAGACCAGCCTGAGCCCAAGCAAGGTCCTATCTATAAAAGTAGCCGGGCATTGTGGTGGGCACCTATAGTCCCAGATACTTGGGAGGCTGAGGCAGAGGATTGAGTGAGCCCAAGAGTTTGAGTTTGCAGTGAGCTATGCCACCATGGCACTCTAGTGAGGGTGACAAAGTAAGACTGTCTCAGAAAAAAAAAAAAAAAAAAAGAACATTCAAAAAAAGGGGGTAGAGAAAACAGTCAATGTTGTGATCTTCTCAGGGTAGGCAGAGGAGTGACTGTACCTCTTCCTTGGTCTCCATCTGTGGAGATAAGCTTGTAATGGATGTGTGTAAGTTTATTCAGGCCCCAGTTCCAAGATTAGAATTGGTGGGCACTCATTTCATAGGGGCTGTATATACTGAAGGATTTTGGAAGGGGTTGAGGAAAATCAGAAATATTTTCCCCCAAAATACATTTCGTTGGCATATTTAGAGATGGATGAGGACAAAGGAATGATGTTATAAGGTGTCTAGGTGAGAGACAAGGGGAGAAATTTGCGTCTGGAGAGAATCTCAGTCAAATGTAACCAAACCCCGCCTATTTGACCTGTGG
The DNA here is from genome assembly GCA_963574655.1 of Perodicticus potto. NCBI lineage: Eukaryota > Metazoa > Chordata > Mammalia > Primates > Lorisidae > Perodicticus > Perodicticus potto. The sequence continues at coordinate 7,712 of CAUYRH010092490.1, read as the reverse complement.
AGAGTTTGACATCCTTGAAGCCTGAAGAAACACATTTCCCTGACGGCTGTTATTCGGAGGTTTATCTACATAATAAGGTCAATTTACTAGCCTACCTTTCACCCCCCCATACCTCATCCACCAAAACAAACAAACAACAAAGAAACAACACCCCCCCACACACACACATTGTTTAGTCATTTATTTAAGTCCCTTCATTTCTTGGAAGAGGACCCCTGTGCCTCAGTGAGGGGAGAGAGGGTGGCAGTCTTTGCGTGACTCGGTTCCCAGCCTCACTTCTCCTCTCCCCTCTGGCATAACGAATTTGGGGGATCCTAAGATTTTTATTTTTCCTTTACACTTCCTCCTGTTCTTCAAAATCTGTCAGATAAACATTTTCTTTTTTGAGACAGAGCCTCAAGCTGTCACCCTGGATAGAGTGCCGTGGCATCACAGCTCACAGCAACTTCCAATTCCTGGGCTCAAGCAAGTCTCCTGCCCCCACCTCCCAAGTAGCTGGGACTACAGGCACCCACCACAATGCCCGGCCAGTTTTTGGTTGCAGCCATCATTGTTGTTTGGCAGGCCCAGGCTGGATTCGAACCCGCCAGCTCAGGTGTATGTGGCTGGCGCCTTAGCCTGTTGAGCCATAGGCGCCGAGCCCAGATAAACATTTTCAACTGAAAACTGAGTCTGGTCATGCGTTTGATCTGATTCCTCATTGCTAGGAAGGCTCATTCCTAGGAAGTCATGTGCCACGTTGCCAGGAATGCTTAGAAAGTCATGTCAGCACATGAGCGAGGGGGTTGGCGATTCAGGAAGGAAAATAGACACCAAGGTCAGGCTTAGTGGGCTCGTGCCTGTAATCTTAGCACTCCGGAGGGCTGAGGAGGGTAGATTGTGTGAACTGATCAATTTGAGACCAGCCTGAGAAACTATGAGACCCATCTCTACTGAAAATGGAAATTAGCTGGGTGTCTTTGCGGGCACCTAGAGACCCAGCTACTCGGGAGGCTGAGCCAGGAGAATAGCTCGAGCCCTGGAGTTTGAGGTTGCTGTGATCTATGACACCATGGACACTCTAGCCATGGTGATGGAGTAAGACTCTGTCTCAAAAAAGGAAAAGAAAGGAATAGAAAGAAAATAGCAGACCAAAGCCAAATTACTGCAACAAGAAGAAGCTACAATCTTCCTTTCAAGCTATGTGACTTCCTCCTCAACCAGAGCGATTCTCTGGGCAATCGTTAGGTGGCCTCTTTCAGCTGCAGGCTGGCTCAGCTTCAGACAAATATTGCAAGATCATTGTAGACAGGAGCAAGATAGTACACAAATTATTAGTATCATCTTGGTGGCAAAAGCTATTATCAGTAATAGCTCTTTCCACCAAGTTCCCCAGGAGCCAAACCAACTGCTCCACCAGAGAGGGTTTGGGATCTGAAATGTTAGGGTTTCATGTTGGTCACTGTTAACTAATCTTAGACTCCTCTGGGAGGCAGACACTGTGTTTGGTTTAATGATGACACTACTTGGGTAACAGTAAGTATGTCTGAGGCCGTACGATTTTGTGGCATATCTTTTCTCATAACTGAGACTTCATTATTTAATAGTGAGATGCTCGTGTGACTGACACTAAGAGTCCTTCGGATATAATTTGTTAATGCCTCTATATGCCCTGTGAAGTTTTCAATACCCTACTTGTGGAATGAAGATAGAGGTTAAGTGATTGTACCAATGGGACCGTGTCCAGCAAGATTATAAATGAAAATTTGGAACAGAAATAAGATCCTGAAAATGGGTGAGGAATTTAACTGTAAAAACCCTATCATTCTACTGAAAGGGAGAACAATGGTTCTTAAAGATGATAGACTAACATCATCTGTACTCCTCATTTGCTGCCAAATTAATAAACTTCTAATGCCTTTTTGTTTCAAACCACTAGTCCTTGTTTTCATTCAGCTTCAAAGACAAGTACCAAACTTTCGGTAACGATACCATTTTAGAGATCGCTATGGCACACAGAACAGAATTGTTATTTTTGACTGCAATAACTCTAGCAAACTGTAGAGACTGACATATAATTTATTTTTGTTCTTAACCTTTTAGGAAGCACAAAATAATGAACATCAGAAATCATTGTGTAGGGCAGATTTCATATGAATTCAGATATGGACTCTCCTATATACCTTAGTATTTCACATTTACTAGCCTGTAATTTTTGACCAAAGTATATCTATTTTCAAATTACAGCTTGAAAAACAACCCTTCACTTATTAAAGACAACATTATGATACTCCAACTAGCTATATCCCAGACCAAATTTCTCTGCCCTTTTTTTGGCCACTTAAACATAAGGCAGCTACCTTTTCAGTACTGAAAGCACACTTTCTTTTAAAGCTATAAATCTTCTGTATTAATAGAATCCCAAACATTCCATAGTGGTGGCTCAGCATGCTGAAATGTGAGTTCAGAAAGCCCATTTTGATCTAAACTGTTTATTCTGATTTTCAGCAGGGGATACTGAACAAGGGGCCACAGTTCAGTTCCTGAAACTGTGGTCCAGTTAGGGAACCACAGGGAGGTTAACTGGCAACTTTCTGAATGCCAAGGAGACAGGGCAAAGGGTTGTTCCTGACATTTTTCAAATGACTTTCTAAACAGAACTCTTGTATTCAAGTTTTTGAAGGGAGGTTTCAGAAGTTACAGAGTAAGATCCAAGGGTGGGGATTTTGCTGTTAACATGGTGTGGGGAAGGATTTGGTGGGAGGATCAGGAATGAAAAGAAGAAAGGGAGACAGGGAGAAAAAAAAGTCAGGTATAGATGAGTGAAAAAATGACAAACTACATTTTTTATCAAAGTGTCTCACTTGACAGTTTATACAAAATCCAAAAGCAACACATTACTGCAATGAGCTTTTCAAGATATACAAGGAAAAAATGTCATTAACCTAAATATTGAATTTTATCTGATGTAAAGATTCCATAGTGGGGAATCCCCTCTGAACTTCATAGAGATAGAAGAACTCATTTACTGACCAGGTCATTCAAAACATTTATACAAGGCTTCGTGCTCACAGCACGGTAGTTACGGCGCCAGCCACACATACTGAGGCTGCTGGGTTTGAACTCAGCCCTGGCCAGCTAAACAACAATAACAACTGCAACAGCAGAATAGCCGAGCATTGTGGCAGGCACCTATAGTCCCAGCTACTTGGGAGGCTGAGGCAAGAGAATCGCTTAAGCCTAAGAGTTTGAGGTTGCTGTGAGCTGTGATGCCATGGCATTCTACTGAGGGTGACGTAGTGAAACTGTCTCAAAAACAAACAAACAAAATTATGCAATTTGGCCTACATTTTGAAGTTCCATTGAGCCTACCACCTACAGTTTGCAGGGATCATGGAACAGACCAATGGAATAACTAAAACACAACTATTTTCATGGAGGCATTCCCACTCCCCTGGCCCAGAGCACTCCTTTGGTGCTACTTATACCCGGGTCTACCCCTTTTGGAAAACATCAGCTATGCCTGTATGAAATTCTAAGTGGAAGGCCCACATGTACAGGAACAAACATTACCAACCCAATTTTTCTCAAAGGAGATGAGTCCCACTATTGCAAGAGATTTTTCATCTCAAAGACAAACAAACGAACACACAAAAAAACACACAGTATTAGTAAAAGATTCTTTCCAGAGTGCACTCCTGGGAGATGAAATTTCTGGCTATAATCTATAGCTGGTGATTTTGTCTATTAGAAAATATACTTATTGAAAGATCCCTTCACCCAGATGGAGAGGCCCAGGCAAGGTACTAGTGACTAATTTGTGTGTGGCAGCACTAAGGGGTATAGACTCATGGATCCAAATTTCTCACCTTAAAAGGAACTCCATATACTCACTATAAAACGGAAACTAGTTGATCAACACTCACGTGCACATTTGGTGGTAGGACTCAACAGAGAGCAAGCACGTGGGAGTGGGGGGGAGGGAATGGCTAAATTCACATCTAAGGGGTACAAATGCACACTATTTGGGTGAGGGGCACACTTGAAACTCTGATTCAAACTGAACAAAAGCCAATTCATGGCCTGGTGAGATGGCTCACGCCTATAATCCCAACACTTTGGGAGGCCGGGGCCGGTGGATTGCTTGAGCTCAGGAGTTCAGAATCCACGTTGAGTGAAAGGGAGACCCCATCTCTAAAAACAGTAGCTGGGCATTGTGGTGGGCTCTGTCGTTCCAGCAACTGGCTGAACCAGGAGGATAGCTTGAGCCCAGGAGTTTGAGGTTGCTGTGAACTGTGACGCCACAGCACTCTACCAGGGTGACAGAGTGAAACTCTGTCTCAAAACAAACAAACAAACAAAATAAACAAAGAAGATGAAACAAACAATCAAAAAAACAACTCATGTAACCAAAACATTTCTAACCTGGTAATAAGGTCTTCTGAAATTAAGAAAAAAAAAAAAATATATATATAAGGCTCAACTCAGCAAATAGACTGTGACTCTCACCATATATCTTTGGCTCCTGTTTGCTTCATCTTTCAAACCAGGGTCTAGAAGTGATGACAGCTGACAGCGATGGCTTAATACCCAACACTCTGGGCAAGGCGTGAATGCAAGTGGATGCTTATACCTATTTTCTGACAGCCATCATAATTATTGTCCTAGGGATGTTAATAACTGTTACCCTTTATGAAGAGCCGGATAATTACCTTAAATATTTGAAGGCCTTTTGAGAGTCAAGATGACTTCCCTAACCTTTCTCTGGATTGCTCTCCTTTACGTCTTCATAGCCCTATTATCGCCCCCTGTTGCCCAGTCCACAGTGTGCCCACAGTTGTGAAGATGTAATGAGTTACAACAGGATGGCTGCTGAGCGTGTGGCCTCACTCCACTCTCAAGCGGCTCTCAGTGCATGGTGGCTGTCCCCCTTCTACGCTCAGGACTTGAGAGATATATCAGAAATTTATTGCTTCACAGAAACAGCTCAGCAGCCTTAGTACCAGCACAACCAAGATGGTCAGTAAAACTGAGTACTTCTTTCACTATGAAGTTCAGAGGGGATTCCCCACTGTGGACTCTTTACATCAGATAAACTTCAATTTTTAGCTTAATGACATGTTCTTCCTTGTATATCATAAAAAGCTCATTGTATTAATGTGTTGCCTTTGGATTTTTGTATAAACTGCCAAGCAAGACACTTTGATAAAAAACGTGGTTTGTCGTTTGTTCACTTATCTACACCTGACTTTTCTCCCTGTCTCCCTTTTGCAGGACCAGCATAGCTAAAGGTGGTGCATTAACAATACTCTAAAAAACAAGGTTCATGAAGAAAGCTTTTCAGTGGAAGAGACTAGTTCGTTAGGTTCTGTGTAAGTTTCACCTCAACTAGAGGAAAAACCAATGACAAGAACATTCCTCCAGACCATGACCCATTCCGTCAAAACAAAATAACACAAATCTGGGGTGGGGTTATTTGGCTCACGCCTTTGTTTGGCCAATTAGTCAGAATGTCAGGAACAGAAAAAACATACCAGACACAATTGGCCATACAGCACTGAGGTAGGGGACAGACACCCAGAGCGTGGTGTGGCCACACCATCATTTCATGGAGGCTTAACTGACATGCCACTCATTAGACAACAGCCTGGCATTTTTTGGCCAGCCCCACAAGGAACACATCAGGGCTGTGTGGCACCAGCCCGTTGCCATGGTTACCTCCAGGGTCCTTTGGGAGGTGGACTCTGGCTCATGCTTGGACATAAGGATGGGTAATGTCAACTCTGCCAAAACCAGCAAATCTGTTACCAAAAGTTGGATACTTGTTTCTGAAGCCAAATGAAGAACAAAGACACGTGGTTTGAGCAAAAAGAAAGAGAAATTGCCCGAATTTCCCAGCAAATGGAAAAGACTTAAAGAAACATCATCCCCCCTTAAGCAGAAATACAGAGCTTTTAATGGAGGCTTTCAACTGCAGGTTATTGATGCTTAACTGTAGCATCTCCAAAAAGGAGGATCCCCTGACCTCTGTGTAGATGATTCTGTTGAGCTGTCTCCTGTCATTTAAGGTCCTCAAAAACAATGACAAAGAACATTCGTCTATCCTTCTGATTGCTGGTCTCTGACAAGGATACCAGTTTTAATTTCTCAAAATGGATGAGGAATCTTAAAGAGACAACTCATAAAATATTTTACTCTTTTCACACCCTTACCTCTGTTACACTACCACTAAAAATGTTTCAGCATTGCATTTCAGCAATGAAATGAAAACATATTCCCATGTATTCTAACGTACCCTTCCAGGTATCTACTGCTGGAAGTCACATTCCTCCTATAAAGCTCTCTTGGCGTTCTACTCACATAACTTATATCATACTTAGAATGTAGATTGTGTTATGATGATAAGCTTATCTCCCCTGCTAGACTACTAGCTTCTCAAATGACAATCCCATGATTCGTGAACTTTATGAGTTCTGTTGGGCCTGAATTTGGCAAAATAGTTACAAAAATGGGAATAGAGTGCAAATCTCCAATATCCCTTTTTAATTGCACAGAGACGCCGGCCCATAATCTTGAGCAGATGTATTTCCTCAAATGTAGTGTTAGACACGGTGGGAAGACAAATGATGAGAACACCAGATACTATGGCAGGATATACCTCCCAGGAATATGCCACAGACTCAGGTTTCTGCCACTCTAAGAGGAAGAACTCAAAGGTAGAGAAGAAAAACTCCTAGAAATTCATTTTCATAACCCAGTAAGTCTACTTAAGAAAAAATATAGATAGGCAATTAGGGATAGTCATTTTTTTACCACCCACATGGCCTATAAAATGTTTCCTTACTTTTTGAACTTCTGTTTTCTTGTCTTTAAAAAGTTATTACATCTCTAATATACTTTCCATCTCATAATATGTTCTAATCCTCTGGATTGATTGAGTAGTTATTATTTTCCTTTATTTCTTAAATTACAAAATGTAAGCTGATATGAATAGGTACCATCAATTAATTTTTTTTAACCTGGATAGTGGTTCATTATTTTTTTTACACACACATGTGTTTATTTGGTTTCCACTTTTTGCCTTCACAAAATTAAAAAGGCTTAAAATTGAATAACAATAACAATGTTTAAGATAAGGACTAGAAACAAAATCCTCGTAAAAAAGAACAAAGCTAAGTACATTCAGAAAAGAAATAAGACGATTGCTGCAATGAAGCATTGAGCAATAATAATAATAATTTAAAAAAAGCAACATTCACATTGTCAGATAAGAGTATGTCTATTACAGAATGTTTGACTCTGAACATCAGTATGGAGTCTACAGTTAACTTCTTTTTTTCCCCAAAGTCTCAAAACATAAACAACTAATATTTATAAATAAAAATAAAAGATAATTTAAAAAAACATGTCATGCCAAATCTTATAGACAATAGAAAAAGAAGAAATACTTTAAAATCATTCTACTTCATCTGGATACACCTGATATTTAAATTGGAAAAAAAATTACATATTTCACTTATGAATGAGGATGCAATATCCTAAACAATATATTAACAAGTGGAATTAAAAATTAATGTTTAAGTAGGGATAGTCTATATTTATGTGTACACACATGCATATATATAATTTTTAGAATAATATATTGAGATATTGAAGTTTTATTTACTAACAAATAGTCTAGTTAACATTTGTTAACTAAAATGGGGCAAGAATCTAAGCATTTTCCAAAATAT